>JAZGLO010005926.1:0-21005 GCA_036873155.1 Biomphalaria sudanica | reverse complement strand
CATAGCAGCGAGAAATATGAGCCAACAGGACAGTGGCCTGTCCTGCACTGTGCTATAATAGCTTGCTCAGGCCTGGACAGCCTCCACCACGGGGAAGTGCGGTCAGGGCGCCTTATGCGCTCCTCCCCTAAATAAACTCATAAACCCAGCTTGACTAACAGCACATTTCTTGTTCCTAATATCATCCCCTAGATAAACCCATAAAACCCAGCTTGACAAACAGCAAATTTCTTGTTCCTTATATCCTCCCCTAGATAAACCCATAAAACCCAGCTTGACTAACAGCACATTTTTTGCCAGTGCACGGAGACCTTCCTAGCCTGAAGCCAATCGATGTTTATCTCTGGTCAAAATGCAGGCATCGATATTTTTTATCATGAACATGAAACAGCAGCGCATGTCAATAGTGATCATTGTCACGGATGAATGTTTGTATGTGTGTATAATCTTTTTTTTTTACAGATATATGTCAGTTGGAACGTATGCGCGAATGACTAGTTTGTAGAAAAGGAGAGAGCATGTGTGATAATGAAGTATAATAAAGTTTTTGTGCTTTGATCAAGTTGTTAATTGTTTAATGTAATTACAGCCGAACCCAGGGACACCTACACTTATAGAGAAATTTTGGTAGTTTCTAGAGAGCTATAGAAATATAGATATAGTAGAAAACTTTAACAATCATTAAGTATTAATATATAGAACCCAAAGTTCCTTTGGTGTTTAATAAAAAGTCATGTGTGGACACAGATAGATAATTTATCAATTACTAAAGGTTAGTCAAGCGTTAATATTGCATGATTTCAACTAGAAACCACTATGCAGGTGAATTAGATGAAATAGCACCAACTGTGTAAACAAACGGAACATTACTATAATTTTTTATTATAATAAGTAAAAGTGAATCATCCATTTCAGACCTTGCGATCTATGGAACAGATGCGGTGTAAAGGTCATATAATTATGAGGCCGAGTGTTATCATCATCAAACTCCATTTGAGTGAGGGCTTGAGAGGCTTAAACCCTGTTTTGCAAAAGCCCTGGACAGAAACCCTGCTGTCTTGCGTAGTGCATACAGGTCGAGAATTTTGGGTTTCCCAGACCTGTAAAGACGGAGATTGGCAAGTCTGGGGCAGTCAAACGGACTATGAGGCACGGTATCCTCTCCTTCCCCGCAGCGGGGGCACCATGAATAAAAATTTAGCATAGCAGCGAGAAATATGAGCCAACAGGACAGTGGCCTGTCCTGCACTGTGCTATAATAGCTTGCTCAGGCCTGGACAGCCTCCACCACGGGGAAGTGCGGTCAGGGCGCCTTATGCGCTCCCAGACTCCACGGGCTTTTTGGGACTTGTCCCAGCACTCAAAACACTTTTCCATTTCTGTTTTTTTTTTGTATTATAGCCAGGGCTTGGTGAAAGCTTACAGCCTGTTCAGTGGGTTGAATTCGCCCTCCCTGGTGGGCCAAAGAGTCTGCAATTGTGTTGCCAGTCACACCTATGTGACTCGGTACCCACTGCATCATTACAGGGGTGCCATAGCGTTGTTTAATGTTATGTGAAGCCATGATGACAGTGTTGATATTGGGGTGCCATGGTCCGGGAATTTGCAAAGTCTGTAGTACAGATTTTGAGTCAGTGACCACAGCAATCTGTGTTGCCCTCAAATGTCCCTCGCCGAGTTGAGAGTCAATGACTTTTAAGGCTTCACAGACCGCCATGGTCTCCGCATCAAAGCTGCAAACACTATCACATGGTCCAAATATTTTTACTGAGTAAGAGCCAAGAAAGTCGATGTAGGCTCCATAATCTGCTCTTCCAGAATCTATCAATGCCGACCCATCAGTATTTGCAAAAATAGCACTGTGCTTGAAGGTATTAATGGTCTCCAGTGCTAGAATTTGATGGTCATTAGATGAACGACTTAGCTTAGTGGCATTAGGTTCTACTAGTTTCAAGCGTATGTCTGGGGTCGTTGGGCGACACCAAGAGGGAAGGGGACGACCTTATGTAATATTTTAGTACAAGTATTAAGCTGAACCATTTACATTTCTTTCATTCTCTATCTGGACGTGCACTTGGAAAAATATGTTTATACTATATGGCCATGTTTTCTAATTGAGACAAGACTCGTCGTCAAGAATCCAAAGAGCCGGACAATGTTTCGTGTTGCCAACTATCACAGAGCCTCAAATCATTGATTACTACAGGGATTCTCAGCCTGTGGGTAGCCACCCCCTTGGGGTTCGATTGACGGTTTGTCAGGGGTCGCCTAAGACCATGGAAAATAAGGATTGTTATTGTCTATTCTTCTATTGCTGTACGAGTGTGTGTGTGTGTGCGGCGGTCGCGCAAGAGTGGGGGATTGTAAAAAGGGGTCGCCGAGCATAAAAGGTTGAGAACCGCTGGTCTACTAACTCTTGCTACAATTAGATCTATCCTCCTTCTCCCTTGCTGTGTAAAAAAAAAGGGGGGGGGGCATAAACACACGGAATTAATAGTCTGTCATTCTCTTAGGATTCAGAAACTTGATGACATCTGACCTATACAAACTATCAAATTCATAACGCGAGAATAGAAAGTCATTTGTGTGTGTATGTGTGTGTGTTTGGAAAAACAAAGGGGAAAAATGAGGGGGTTATATTTAGTGTACCGAAACGGAATTTTTCTTTACCTGATTTTGTTGTGGAATTTTTTAAAATTAATTTCTTCTTATAGGTTTTAACGTTTCACATTTCACGAGGATGCAACTTACTTCTTCCAATTAGACTAATAAACTAAAACCTTATAAATTAAAAAAAATAACAATCATCTAAAGAAAACAACGAAACAAAGCAGTCAATCAGACAAAGCTCGAGACATGCCTGTCACGATGAACGTGACCTAATGAATCATGGTACCCCCCTCCCCAACTTTCTCGCTCCTTTCTTCGTGGCAATGTTGTTGTTGTCCTAGCCTTCACTAAGTGACACTGAATCATGCTGTTCGTCAAGAGGTAACATGGAAACAGAGATCATGCTGTAACATCACTCTTATAATCTAAAGACATTCCTTCTAAACGTATGATTATTAAGAAGCCTTTAGATCTAAAATATTATTGTTTAGAATTTTCCCCAACTGCTTTGTAAAACTCGCAAAGCATTATTAATAAATATATGAAAATCCTAGATAAAAAAAAGATCTTGATTTTTATTGGTTTAATTATAGCAATACCAAGCTGATCATTGCAAACCAATATTTTTTTTTCAACTTATGTATGTCACATATTTAATGTTTATTAAGTCTGGCTTTTTATCAAAGATCTAGATCTGTGGTCTGAATGATGAATGAATATACATTATATTTCATACTAGTTTTTTTTATCGACTCACTCAGTCTATCTGTCTGGTAAAAAGTTTGTACAATTTATTTCTCCCACACTAATTCTCGGATCAAGTTGAAACTTTGCACAATTATTCATTGATATCGACAAGACATCAATCATATTTTTTAAATAACCTTTTAGTTAATTAATTTCTGGTAATTAATTATTTTGTTTGATACCACATGAGAAATTAATCCTTCAGTATTCACATATACATATGGCTAAATATGTAGGGTTTCGTCTCCTTAAATAATTGAACACGTTTTTCTCCCTCACCCACTTCGGATGAAGGTAAAACTTTAAACAAATCATTTATAGTACCTAAAAAACACGATCAATTAAAAAATTAACCAAGTAGTCAATGAATTATTGGTCATGAATTAGACAGACATACAGAGTGAGTTGATATAACATTTGCAATAACAAATCATGTAGAGAAGTAAAGATGATCTCAGCTGAAAAAGAAAAACAAGCAAAATATTAAAAACTAGACGACCCACGGCGTAGCATACGCCGTTATTTTGCAGGGTCGGCATTTTGGCCAATGCAACCTAAGCGACTGATGTGGGCCCCGCTCTTTCAAATGACCTGCGCTAATTCTAGGTGTAAATTATTAAGTTAAACAGTATTATAACTTATAACAGAATTCCCGCAGCCTCCTGATTTACCAGGAGCTCCTTGAAATCTCCTGAGAGTGGAAAATATACGAAAAAGTCATGAAAATCTCCGGAAAAAAATATTAAAATCTTTTGAACACTCAAAAAAAATAAAAAATTCCTGACATATATGACCAAAAATTGTCATTTTGGGGTGTCATTCAAAATGGAAAACGCCAATCCTACGCGCGATGAAAAAAAAAGACGGCATTATGCAATACCCGTAATTGTGGAATCTGGTGAAAGAAGCTTCTTGCGCTTCAAACTAATGAAGAATTACTTAAGGTCAATAAATCTCGTAAATAGATTGAAACATTTGGTAATTCTTGCTATTGAGCGTGATCTATGTAGGAAATAACATTTTTATGATATATTGTATGACTTCGCTACACTCAAGGCTCGTAAAGTAGTTCTGTAGGTAGTAAAGAATAAATAATATGTAAAGACGTTTTATTTTCTAATACAAACTCTTAAATTTCACTTATTATCCGTATCCCTACCCAAACTTGGCCCCGCGAAATCCGTTTCGCATAAGGCTCCACAACGGTTGAGTCCGGCCCTGCTATTTAGTGACGGGTGAATACAGAGTAAATTACTTGTTTTCCTCCTCCCCCACCCTCTTTTTTTTTACCGCTAAAACTACGTGGGATAGAAATAAAAAAAAGAGTGATCTTTCCATGACTTCTTGGTAAAACGGTTAAGTTCTGCCCTGCTATTCTGTGTCGGGTGAAGACTACTTGTTCCCCCCCCCTTCTCTTTTTTTTTCGTAAGGTAACTCTAGTCAGACGCAGAAATAAAAAAAGAGATATTGCCTTTACTTCTTGTCCAAACTCTTGAGCCATTAAGACAATTATATGAAGAGATTCAAAGCTTATCTAAGGGGAAGAACAGCAAAAATATCTACCATGTCTATGTTTAACTCGCTTTTTCTATATAAAACAAAAATAATTATTTACCTCTAATTGATTAACTATTTTTATTTATTTAATCGTGTATTGTCATCGACTATGAATAATTTTATAAAATTTCAATTTGATCCGAGACTGGGAAGGTAGAGAAAAAACGTGTACTGCATTTGTAACAGGCAGACGGAGCGAGTTAATATAAGTTTGTAAAGACGCTATTTGTCTTGTTGGCGGAAGAGAAAGCCACTCCAGAATATGTCTCTATAACCAAGAACTGCTAGATGAACCTGAGTCTTCTGAATACAAATGCAAGCATATCTCTTGCAGATCTAATTCCAGTGTATGACTTTGCGTTATGACCATTAAAAACGACATACATGAGATAGCTCTGTGTCTTCAATTATAATTTAAAAAAAAAAAAACTATATTCATCAATATAAGTTATGTTGTAGGGTATGTAACAGTAATAGAGTCACTAGGGAGTGCGAAGGTGCAGGTCTCAACGGCGGAAAACCTATCTGGGGGGACACCTATCTGGTGAAAAAAAAACAAATTTTTACAGAAGAAGCATACATCTTTTTATTTTTTTAAAGTGACAAGCTTATGCACGTTTAATATATTGTAACGAATCTAGGGCAAACACTGAACGAAGGACCAAGGTGAAGAGATGAGTGATGTTAATTACATGTGATAAGAGATGTGAGACGATCCCAATGAACTTAAAATGTCTATGTTGGCTATGAGTTCATTTAGATCTGACCTGCAAGGTTCTCTGTCACCGCCACTGCATACAAGGTTAACTGTTGCCGCCTTGTCTTAATGTTCCTACAGAGTTTACTATCTAGCCACTAACACGTGTTCACATTATGATTACGTGCCGCTCTCTAGCGTCTCAAGAACGATACTTGATAGTCTACATTTCTACAGAAACTAGCAGGAATGTCTTCCACTAACAGGAACGACCCCTTCCAGTTTCCTCCCAAGACTTTTTTCCTGACCAGAAAACTTACACTGCTTCTCACCTGCTGACCACACTGGCAATAATCCCTTCTACAAATCAGGCGGTTCTAACCTATCTGCGTTCTGCTTCTCCATCTACTTAGCCGGAATCAACAGTCAACCGTCTTGTCTTAACCTGTGTTCATCGCATATCTTGAACAGTGCACTGGCGCGCACCAGCGTAGGAGCAAAGTTATAACAATATAGATTAATCTATGTTGATGTACTTTTTAAAATTATTATTTTATCTAAAACAAATTATAGAACAACTCCTCTTTTCAAACCATATTATACACTCCCCCCCCAAAAAAAAAAAAAAAAAACACGTACACACACTCATACTTTTAATAGGCCCTTTTATTCAAAGTCAATCTTTTTAGGACTTTAAATTTGTGTTTTAGAGTAGTGGTAATTGCAAATAAAATTTCATGTTCGGAAAATTTAACCGCTGCGGTTTCTATATGTAGGTCTAATAATTAACATATAAACATTTTTTTTAAATCTTGAGGAACTTTATAAATGCATTCAAATTATCTTCTTGTTAAAATAAGACTAGATCTAGATCTAATATCAAAATATTTATTAAATGACCCAAATTAAAACATTATCAGTTTTGTATAGAATAGAAACTGCAATCTTCTCGAGCATGCATGACTAGATGTCTAGATTGACACATGAAATGCGTAGGATTGGGGTTATGGGGGTGAATTTGTCGATTCTAGCTTTCCTGTGGTTTTAAATCTATCTTTTGACAATTATATATGTATCATTTAATTATATTATAATTATATATAGTCTATAAATTGAAAAATTAAAAGACGAATAGTTAAAAGAACGTGGACGACGAACCATATAAATCTAGACACTAGGTCTAGAATCTAGTAGTCTAGAATGTCTAGAGTGAGTGACTAGAGATCTAGCTAGATCTAGATAAGACTTTTAACGTATCATTCTAGACTCCAAGATCTATAAAGAAAAATGCCTAGAGCGAAACCTTTCAGTGGAAAACAGAAAAAACAACAACTTAAAGATAAAAAATCTAAAAAGCAAGGTAATCTAGATCTAGACCTTCAAGTTCTAGTCCTAGTAGTAGGTTCTAGACTCAGTCTCAGTTGTCTAAGTCTTGAAGTGGAGAGTCTAGACATGTCAAATTTTACGTCATTCGTTATGCCAGTTTTATGGTTATGAATTGAAATATAATTTATATTAATATGGTCATTATTATTATGGTTTACTAAACACGTCCTAAATTCAAACGTTAGACTCACAGTAGACGTTAGTGTACTTACTGTCTAAACTAGATACCTCAACCTGATAAATAATTTTGCTACACTAACTTTCACTAAGGCTAGGCTAAGGTTGAAATAGATATATTTATAATTATAATAATTTATATGTATATAAATAATATATCAATAATTTACATGTATATTGCATTGAACACTTTTTTTTTAATCCATCAATTATGATCAATAAAACGGCCACAACACAAAAATTGCTAGCCCACAGCTGACACAATTTTCTAGCCCTGGAATTATAAGTTAATTATAAGTCCCCTTTATTTTAGTCACTTTCATCCTTCAGTCAAAAAGCCTGCAAGTCCCTATAATGGTATAAACACATATTGATAATCACGATCGTCTAATGATTTATAATCTCTCTCATTCTAGTCATATCGATATATATACTAATATAGTCATGTCATGATCATCTACAAGTATAGAATAAAGTATAAAACTATTTGTTAATAACTATGATGGAAGGTGTTCTTAAAATCATAGATAAGCTAGATTTTTTATATTTTTTATTATATCAAAATGTTATTTATTAATCTATTTTAAATTTTTCTTTTAAAAACTCCTATTTCAGATGGACCTGCTTACTTAGCTGAAAATAGTGATTCAGACACTGAACGCTCAAGACAGAAAAAACAAGGACCAAATCAGAAAACCAGCAAACCCAAAGAAATACTAAGTAAAGAATCCATCCTTGCTCAACTAGAAATTCAAAAAATTAATGAGCAACCAGTTAAAGGTGGTCCTAAAGGTGAAAAGTTTGATATTAACAGGTACATTGGCTGTATCTCATCCTGAGGATATATCTAATACAGGGTTCGTAGCGCTCCTAAAAACTCCTAAAAAATGAAAAGTCTCCTAAAATCCTAAAAATTGACAGAATTCTCCTAGAAACTTTTGTCCACTCTTAAAATTTTTACTCAATATTTAAAAAAAAATAAAATGTTGGGGAGAAAAACAACAACATAACTAGGCATCCTGATCGCATGATGTTACAGTTTGGCTGTGTTAATGAGCTGACCAGTGACGCATCTACACCGACTTCCACCCTCTTGTGAAGCGTGACCTTGCGATTGTGGATGGCCTTGGCTCAAGCAAGCATTTCATCTAGCATTATTTTATTTTTGGAGGCAGCATAGAAATGGTTGTTTATTTTTATTGTTACGACTGAAAACGCGCTAGATTTAGTGTGTAGTGGCTATTGATTATAATTAGAGCAATTACCAGCCTAATGTGTAGTCTACACCCCTCCGGGTCAGCCCTCACCTAAAATCTTCTTGTTGTAACAGTAAGAGTTACTTCGCATGGAAAGTTTGTAAATCATCTAGTTAGTAATAGTAGCATATCTAGAGTTAGATCTAGTGAAGATAATTCGCACCTAACCTGAAAACTCAGTGAATTTTAGTCAATTTAATGATCTCGATAATCTAATGTCAAGATTACTCTATAAATATGCTTGATTTTACATTTACACTAAATCACTAGAATCTAGTGACAATAATTGGCACACATCTGTGAAAAGTTATGGTAGATTCATTGAAGATAATTTGCACACAGCCGTGAAAAGTCCCCAAATTTTAGTGACAGATCTAGAGTCTAGATTTACGCTAGATTCAGTGAAGATAATTTGCAGACAGCCATGAAAAGTCAGCAAATTTTAGTGACTTAGATCAAGAGTCTAGATCTACTGTAGATTTAATGAAAATATTTCGCACACAGCTGTGAAAAGTCAATAAAAATTATTTCGGTAGTAAAAAGCCAGGGTAACTACATAGATCTAGTTGATAAAGAAATTCTGCTTGGAAAAAAATGCTAATAGGTCTAATACCCTCCCCTCTCCACCCAAAAGCTATTATTTAGTAAGCAAATGTCAATTAAACACACAAATAGGCCTATATATTACAGGCTCTGTTTATTAGAAGGATTTAAGAATAAAACATGCCCACCATGACTCAATTATCTTTAAGATACACATAGGAATTAAAATGTACACATTTCCATCACAGAGAATACACCTTATGACGGCATCTCTAAGAATGTTTCTTATTTTAAAAAATGGAATAGCAACCATTTAATGAATCTTTGAAAAAAAAAATGGTTGTTTGTGGTTTTGGGATGACAGTCAAGTTAAAAATAACTTTCATTACATTATCTGTAGACATAGCACAGCTGATAACATTGTTTCTGTTCTGAGTGGGATGTTGGCAAGATATTTATTATTCTCTAAATCAAGTAACAATAACATACATTTCATCCTTAAAATACCTCCTAAAATTTTGTAGTGAAAAAGTGCTACTAATCCTGCCAATAGCTACAATATATGCTAACACTAAAATTGTCTATATGTATTATGTTCATTATTACTTTGTGAGTGTAGCTTTTAACTTCCTATCAATACTTGTAGGCATTATTATTGTCACTCTTGGTTGTATTTAGTAAACTTGTTAACATGAACCCAATCACGTTAGGGGTAATTGTTGGCTAGTGAAACATCTGGAAGATCTTGAACACATATTTTGTAAACAAATGCATTGATCAGCAGGGAAATAATATTCCAAAGCAATTTCAAAGGAAAGGTCAAGAATAATGTAATCATCTAGAAAAGTCTTTTTGAGAGACTATGTCACCTGTTCTAGTGTTCACAATAACTTGAATTAATGTACACATTTTAGTCTTTCTTTTAGATTCATAGAAGGTAAAACATCCAAATTGTTCAAATGTTTGTTTCATCTCTGTGTGTTTTAGTCATCACTCTCTCATTGTCTTAAAGTGTTGCCTCATCAGTTACCATTACAATGCTGATGTCATTAATTCTGTTACTTTTTACACACATCAATATTTGTAAAGTTTCAGATTACATTTTTTCAAAGAAAGTGAAGAGAAGGTCCAACAGGGAAAAAGAGAATCAAGAGTGCCAGTCAAATTACTCACTGAGGTAATCACTTAGACAATGTAATTGAGTTATCCTTGACAATATATACTGTGGGATAAGCTTGCTACATGTTAACATAATTGTACAGAACTGCCTGGGATGAAGTACTGGTATAACTTATCAGATCAATGCCTTTTTGATTTATCTGTTCAACTCCAATAGGTAGCTAATCATTAAGGAATCTCTTCATTATCATCTCTTATTAGAAGGTATCCAAAGTTCAAACTCGGAGCCAACTGATATTTCCTATGTTATGAGTGTCATTTTTTTATGACAATAGAAATTATTAATATGAAATACATGACTACTTATTTTGGTATGTGCGTTTGATTTAGAATATTTTAATTTTTCTTTTTATTTCAAATTCCTGATAGACATTGCTACAAGGCATATATAACTTAAACTATTTAAAACACTTTATATACAATCCCAAAACTTTTCTTAAAAAAATATACAAATTTAAAAAGAAAGTACTTTTAATATGCTTACAAAAATACAGTAATTTTAATGATTATATCAGTTTAAGTTGGAAAATGTAGTGAGTAGTCATTCTAATTGGCATTTAAAAAGTGTCTTAAGCTATTATGCATAGTCCATAACACTTCTAGAAAGGAGTATATAAGCATGATAGTTTAATAGCTGAGAAGCTGTGAAAACAACTAAAGAGATAATTCTTGGGAATTTTTTTTTATAATTACATAACATTGTCATTGCCACTTGATAAAATAGAATGTTGTTAGCTGTAATTTTGGGTCTAGAATTGAACTTGTTTTATTTTATTTCAATTATTTTTTTTTTCATCTCTCTTGTATCAGCCTAAAAATATGGGGGAATGTTTTTTTTTTCAGAAACATGTTGCCTACAGCATAGAAGATGCCTATCCACTAACATGCAAACTTGACTTTCCAAAAAGACAACCATGGAGCTATGAGCTTACTAAGGAGCAATTGGACCAACGAGAGCGACAGTATTTTAAAGTAAACTTATTCTTGTTCTTGACATACAAGAAAAAGTGTTGAAAGAAAGGAATTGACATTTTTATTTAAACTTATAGGGTTCATATTTTGAAAACTAAATTTTATTAAGGATCCTATTTCTTTCTTTACAGCTTTTTCTTCAATTTTTAACTATTTTTTTATTTATTTAATTTATTTTATATTGCGCAACTTTCATGCTTAAAGTATTCCCAGTGTGCTATGGTCCAATCTCTTTTGTGGACAAGTGAGGGTATCAGGGAGAAGGTTTTCTTTGTTGCTCTGAGGCCCTCAGTAAACACAACTCTGCTCGAGTTTGGATTCTAATTCGACCTTTATTGCTAGATATAAAGTGGTTTTGGCCTCTCGTCCACACACCACACATATTTTTTTCCCTTATTCATAATTGTATTCTTTAGGCTCATTCACTTTATAACCAACTTATTTCAGCTGAAATGCCATTAATGCCCAACATTGAAAGCAATACATTATATATATATATACATATATATTTATATACATATATATTTATATATGTATATAAGTTATCTACATGCAGAGCTATGGCTGGTCTGCATCCAAATTATCTATTTGAAACTTGGGAAATCTTTCAGATTCTTCTTCTAATGGATTTCAGTCATATGCCACCTGCATCCTTCAGCCACTTAACATTTTTTCCAGAAAACTAAGCGTAGTAGGCTGTTATAAATTTTATTTCTTTATCTATTGTATTTCCTTTATATATATATTTTACAGTGCTTGCAAAAGATATCTAACACAAATATTTTCACATATTTTAAAATTTCTCTGCAGAATTATGTTTTGGATATTTTGGATCAGCCTAGGGCACTTGATCTGAGCTACTTTGAACTGAATTTAGAAACATGGCGACAATTATGGCGAGTCCTAGAGCTTTCCGATGTTCTATTAGTGATTGCAGACATAAGATATCCGGTAAGTAATTAGCGGAATTGTAGTCCAACTTTCCTTCAAAACTGTTCTCTTTACCATGAGGCCCGTACAAGACACTGGCCCCAAAACACCCCAATAGAAAGAAAACTATATGGAGAGCTACCTGATTTGGAAACCACTGCGTAATTCATCTCATCTATTGGTCTAGTCATCTGAACGCCACAAACATGGATGCTATAGCTGGCATAATCAAAGTAAAAATAAAAGCTTGCGGCAAACGCCAGTCCTATTGATTGCTGGCTCGGTATCGGACTTTTTTTTTCACTTGCAATAACGTTTTGGTCTTTCAAATTAAAAATTAACAAGTCGAATTAAAAAACAACAGGAAGTTACATTTCTTAAGTTACAGCACATGGGCTTATTTCCGAATTTTTGCTTTATGTCAAAAACGTAAGCAAAAGCTAGAACCAAATCCGTAAGGCCCCGGCCTGAGACGGCTAAGTCAGTAAGTAAATCTAATTCTAATAAGTTTGATCTGCCGGCATAAGAACATATCTTCTTTAAAATTCTTTTTAAAAAAATGAAACCAGACCTAGAGGCTAGATCTATTTCTACATTTTAAAATGATTTTAGAAGTTGAACGTATTTACCTGAAAATGCTAAATTTAATTTCAAATTACCATATCTTCGCTGTATGAATAATGATAGATCTAGCCTAGCTATATAGTGTAGATTCTTAGATGATAGATCTAGCTGTCACATCAGTTTTAGAACCCCTGTAATATTTGGTGACTAGTAATCACTGAACCATTCCGTGCAGTCGCACGAGATTTTGTCTGGTGGGGGACTGACCACGGGGTGGACACCGCAGTTGATTTTAGACTCTGGTAGAGAGAGGAGTGTTATGGATATTATTGACAAGTAGAGTAATGTACAAGTATTGAAGTTATTATAATTGATTGGTATTCAGGACTTATTTCCTTGGATGTAATTTGTGATGGCTGAAGTCGCCAATATCTTTTGTGATTTATTATTTTTGTGTAATAAAAACCATGTCTGCTACCAGTGAGTCTATTAATTATTCTAAATATTGTGGTCAAAGAGTTCAGCATGTTAGTGTTCTCACGCACTAGCAAATCTAGTGCGCGAGTTAAAGTATTTAACTAAGAAGACAAAGAATATTATATTATCTGCAAGAGGTATCTACAACACACGACATTCGCGTTATCACGCCTACACCAAAAACCAGGCTGTGACACTAGCCTAGCTATATATTATATAGTGTAGATTCTTAGATGATAGTCTGATACTTAATAGTTTCTTTATTAGACCTAGATTTAGATATAGATAGGTGTAAATTATTGAAGAATCTACTCTGTTACTATTATCATAGAATATGAATGACATCTTGACTAGATTCTAGATCTAGATAATCTAGTAAATCAGTCTAAGCTACTATTAGTTACAAGATCCTAATACCAGTTAGCTAGTTCTAGATTTGATAAGATCTACTGACTACTCTGTCAGCCAATAAATATTTATAGA
The DNA here is from genome assembly GCA_036873155.1 of Biomphalaria sudanica. Classification (NCBI taxonomy): domain Eukaryota; kingdom Metazoa; phylum Mollusca; class Gastropoda; family Planorbidae; genus Biomphalaria; species Biomphalaria sudanica. The sequence continues at coordinate 7,427 of JAZGLO010005926.1, read as the reverse complement.
TCTATCAGTTCTTTTATTTGAAATGGAGCTAACTTTTAACATGTGCTACAAAGTTTGATTTATAGGCTACTAATATTAGTAATATAGTAGTAGGCCTATCAATGTGCATATTATATTAAAAAAAACAACATTTAAGTAGATTATAGTAATTTAAGTAAAAGTATAGAATTAATAGTTTGTATTGAAAGATATATATATATATTTAGAATCATATATTTATAGCAGTATATGTTTTATTTATGTCGTGAAGATTTAAGAGGCATCATGCTTGCAGGTTTTTCAGGGTTGCCTACCTTCCCTTGCAGGCAAAACAGGGTTCCATTGCTTGTATCCATGACTCCAACATAAAAATGCGAACGAAGAAGAAGAAAAGTAGTCCAACTTTGTTACATTGAATTTCACAGGAACAACTTTAATTTTGCTGTCTGGCAAATAAATGGCAAAATCCTTTAAAGAAGGAACAGAAAATCAGATTCAGCTGCTTCTAAATAGTTTTTCTGTTCCACTATCCAGACATTCTCAATAGCCTCATCTTCTGCTATAGGACTTATTGTTTAAGAAATTACGAAGAAAAGGTTGGAGATGGATTAAACCAATTCCGTACAGCCGATTGGTATCATTAGGCAAGTTCTGAAATGAAACCTTTAAAACATGAAGAAAAAAAAAGGTCATCCAAAAAGCACATTTTCAAGGTTTAACTTTAAAATGTTGCTCAATTTTAGGACACACCTTTAATACATCTTGAGTTGGGGAATTAAGACTAAGATTGCTTTATTGATCTTTATTAGAAATTTGTTTTGATTACAAGGACTCATTTTTTTTTCTGAATTAAAACAATAACAACATTGTACAAAAGAGAACAGACACAAATCACAGAAGTTCATTGAGTGACTACACACTGAAGTCTTGATTCTTTTCACTTTCCCTAGCCTATGAGTAGCACTGATGCATACAGTCTGACAGAGTGATGTGCAAGCAAGGTTTTGTACCTTTTTGTTCTAGCCTATGGACAGAAGTTACCCAATATGCAACAACTTAACATTTATATTGTAATGGGCAGCAGTTGTCTTACGATTTTTCTTATTTCTTTTTTTTTTTTTTTAACTAAATAAATAACAAATTTATTTCTTAATAATTTTTAGTTCAACATATAGGTTATATAACTTTAACCCTCTTGTGTATTTATTCTTGCAGGCTCTCCACATACCACCCAGTCTAATCAATCATATCCTCAAGGAACTTCACAAGCAGGTCATCATCATTTTGAATAAAGTTGACTTTGCCCCACCTGTGTTAGCCTTAGCCTGGAAGAGGTATCTTCACAGTGTATTCCCAGGCATCCATGTGATATTCTTTTCTTCATATCCAAGACAGTCCAAAGACCAGGAACTTCCTGTTGACTTTGACCCATCTGCTGGTACTGATAAGAGCTTTACTATTTCTTTAATTGCATAATTATTTTCACTTTTAGACCTATATTAGAACTGGGTGATGAGCACTCTATTATACAGTAGTAAAACATGGTCAACCTACTCTTGACAGGAAAAAAATCTGTATGTCTTCCCCCTCTGATGCTTAAGGCAGATTTTTTAAATAAGGTGGCAAAATAAAATAAACAATGAGGAAGTCCTGTGAAAAGCAGGATGACAGGACATCCACACTGTTATCAGCAGCAGACGCCTTGGCTGGTTTGGTCATGTTCTCAGGTCAACTCCCACTAGACATTTCTGTATGGTGATCTAGCAGAAGGCATGATTGTCCACTGTAAGGTATACTGATGTATGCAAACACGACATGAAGCTCTTCAAAATCGACACTAACAGTTGAGAAAAAGAGGCACTGGATAGATCCACATAGAGAACAAGGATAAAGGACTCCTGGACTGCAGATGGCATACACACTAGAAGTAGAAAGAAGGGTTAAAGTGCAACAGTACCTGGTAATTACAGATGCCCAGCCTGTGAGCGCAGATGCATATCAAGGATTAGATTTTTTAGTCACATGAGAAGTTGCAAAGGGAAAAGATCGTCTCTCAAGACTAAATATTCTTTACAATCTTAATTTCATTGTGATAAGTTTTTCACTAAAAAATGATTGCAAGAAAATTCTCTTCATGCTCGCTGATTTTTTTATTATTATTCATAGTGCTGTACAAAAGAGCCTATAAAAAAAAGGCTGTTCCAGTTGGGCCGTCTGAGCTTTTGCGAGTCTGTACAGAGATTATACAAGGGCAAGGTAAGTTAAAGAAGTTCAATTACAACACTAAAGCATTGGTTTTACTAAGGCTATGTATAGAGCGCTAAAGCACCTTGTAAATGCTGTAGTCTATATGACAGCTTTTTTGGTTTCTGAGTATTTAAAAGTATATTTCTAGATTTAAGTGTTAAAAAAAATGAAATTCGTTAAAGTTAGTTTTATATGGCAAGGATTATAGTTGACTTAGGAAGGGGTGTAGAACTGATGATCTAAAGGTAATCCTAAAAGCAAATTGGTTATCAAACATTACTAGTTTAATATCCTGAGCCATTGCAGTTTGTTGTACTAGTGCTATGCATTAAATGGCACATAGAATTTTCCACTGCCTGGATGAAGTGAAATATTTTTTTATTAGTTTGTTTGCAATTCTGTTTTTGTTGCTTTGCTTAGTTCATCCTAAATTAAAATGTATTTGATATCTGTTGGGTAGTAGAAGAAACTAAAATGCTTGGTTGTTATGTCATATGATACCTTTCCTTAGTAAACATTTGATCAAACAAATGTGTATGTATTTTCCTGTGGCCCATTAAAAACTTAAGACTTACTTGTGTAAGTGCCAACTTGAATACAAATTTTATCATTTTAATCTTTTAATAAGTGGACTTGTCTTCCTGGGAAAAGAAGATAGCTGAGGATGCTTCTTATATACCTGGAGATGATGATGATGATGATGAGGATGAAAGTGATAAGTCTGATGAAGCAGCTAGCAACAATGATGCTGAGCAAGAAGAGTGGGATAGAGAACGGTTTGAAAATGCTGCACATGCCAAATACAAGAATGGAATAGTGACAATAGGATGTATAGGTGACAAGCCTGTTGATCATAAATTTCTATTTCAAAAAATTAATTGCATTGCTCATTAAATGATTGCATTAGTTGACACTGGTCTCAATAAAGTAAGATCTTTTATTTAATTTTTCTTTTAATTCTTGTTAAACCAGTTGTATCAAATTATTTTTTAAAAGTCATTTCTATTTATGACATCTACACAAAAATGCTGTTTTAAGTTCGACTACCTCCTCTATTCCTTTCACCATTTGTTGACAATGATTTGACCTAAGTTTGACTACCTCCTCTATTCCTTTCACCATTTGTTGACAATGACTTGACCTAAGTTTGACTACCTCCTCTATTCCTTTCACCATTTGTTGACAATGACTTGACCTAAGTTTGACTACCTCCTCTATTCCTTTCACCATTTGTTGACAATGACTTGACCTAAGTTTGACTACCTCCTCTATTCCTTTCACCATTTGTTGACAATGACTTGACCTAAGCTTGACTACCTCCTCTATTCCTTTCACCATTTGTTGACAATGACTTGACCTAAGTTTGACTACCTCCTCTATTCCTTTCACCATTTGTTGACAATGACTTGACCTAAGTTTGACTACCTCCTCTATTCCTTTCACCATTTGTTGACAATGACTTGACCTAAGTTTGACTACCTCCTCTATTCCTTTCACCATTTGTTGACAATGACTTGACCTAAGTTTGACTACCTCCTCTATTCCTTTCACCATTTGTTGACAATGACTTGACCTAAGTTTGACTACCTCCTCTATTCCTTTCACCATTCGTTGACAATGACTTGACCTAAGTTTGACTACCTCCTCTATTCCTTTCACCATTTGTTGACAATGACTTGACCTAAGTTTGACTACCTCCTCTATTCCTTTCACCATTTGTTGACAATGACTTGACCTAAGTTTGACTACCTCCTCTATTCCTTTCACCATTTGTTGACAATGACTTGATCTAAGTTTGACTACCTCCTCTATTCCTTTCACCATTTGTTGACAATGACTTGACCTAAGCTTGACTACCTCCTCTATTCCTTTCACCATTTGTTGACAATGACTTGACCTAAGTTTGACTACCTCCTCTATTCCTTTCACCATTTGTTGACAATGACTTGACCTAAGTTTGACTACCTCCTCTATTCCTTTCACCATTTGTTGACAATGACTTGACCTAAGTTTGACTACCTCCTCTATTCCTTTCACCATTTGTTGACAATGACTTGACCTAAGCTTGACTACCTCCTCTATTCCTTTCACCATTTGTTGACAATGACTTGACCTAAGCTTGACTACCTCCTCTATTCCTTTCACCATTTGTTGACAATGACTTGACCTAAGCTCGACTACCTCCTCTATTCCTTTCACCATTTGTTGACAATGACTTGACCTAAGCTCGACTACCTCCTCTATTCCTTTCACCATTTGTTGACAATGACTTGACCTAAGCTTGACTACCTCCTCTATTCCTTTCACCATTTGTTGACAATGACTTCTCCCCGCACCTTGGCTCAACAGAATGTTGAGAGGAAAAAATAATATTCTAAATATAGCTCTTCTACCAAATCATTTGTATCCAATCAGTCCAGATTTCTATGAATAGCTGGTGGAGCACAGGATATCATTTACTAAGGTTTTAAGTTGCACTATACTCCTTATACAATAACATTTCCATACCTTCATATCAAAAGTTTCAAGTTTCTGAAAAATGATTTTGTAAGCAAAATACATTCATTTTTACTGATAGTTTGCAAGAAATGTTCATAGTATAGATCCCTGTATGGAATCCTTTCATCCTCCTTAACTCATTCCTCTCAGCCAATATCATGACTGAATGAAGAAACTATGTTCAAAATAAAGTTAGATGGGAAGTGATTTGGGAACATGATTAAAAAAATAATACGAAAGTAAATCTTTCATTCAATTCTTTTGTTTGAATTTAATTGAAGGATTTTTTAAAAACAAGTTTGTTTGTTTGTTTACTTCAGGTTATCCTAATGTTGGCAAATCTTCAGTGCTAAATGCTCTAATGGGTAAAAAGGTATAGTTTTCTAATATTCAAAAGTTCTCATAATTTATATTGCAAACTTCACTGTGTTTAGATTTTTTTCAATGTTTTCTCAATGCAACTTGGGATATCTTTTTTAATGTTAATTTTAGTAAAACATTCAAACAGGCTCTAAAAAAATGTTAAACTTTATTGTTTACAATACGTTTAAGCCATTGGGCACATTTCTATATGTATTTAAAAAAAAGCATTCTCTCTCTGGTACTATATATATCATTTACACTGATGCCATATAAAATAACATTTCTCAAAAAAAGTCATTTATAAATTTAATAAAGTTATTGTTGTCCTTAGATTGAGTAATACAAAACTGTATTACAATGCAATTGAGCAAGCTATTATAGCACAGTTGCTGGACAGGCCACTGTCCTGTTGGCACATATTTCTCACGGCTATGACCAAATTTTGATTCACTGTGCCCACATTGCAGGGAAGAAGAGGAAACCTAGTCTCATTCTTTTTGACTGCCCCAGACTTGCTGATCTCTGTCTCGACAGGTCTGGGAGACCAAAAATTCTCAACCTGTATGGTGACATGTATACACTATGTAAAACAGCAGGGTCTCTGTCCAGGGCTTTTGCAAGAGAGTATTTGAGCCTCTGAATCCCATCACTCAAATGGAGTTTGATGATGATGATGATTACAATTACAATGCAATAATTTTTATCAATTATAATTTGAAATTTTAGAAAAAAAAAGGAAAATCTCATTATTTTTAATATACACCAGTTAACTTTGAAATTAACAATCAAAGAGAATGAATTAAATGTATAAGAAAAAAAAAGGTTTACTTGTGAAAACATACAACTTGGGATGATATACCAACTTTTACCTTAAAAGACCTTCCAAAATTCATAATAAACACAAAGTTATCATACAATTTTTGTATACAATTACTGCCTTTAAAGTTTTGCCATTACCTGCTTGAATGTAATTTATCAAGATTGCTTAAACTAAATGTAGACACATTTTCATTCTCTTGATAACTGTTTCATGAAAGATGCTTCTTTCAATGTGTAAAATTCTATAGTTAAATCCTCACACATTGAATCAATGTTATCTGATGTGGGCAAAGTTGTAACTACACTTTCTGTTTTTATTAATTTTTCTTTTTTCCCCCAGGTTGTCTCAGTGTCCAAGACTCCAGGACACACCAAACACTTACAGACCATCTTCATTTGTCCAACTGTCAGACTTTGTGACTGCCCTGGTCTTGTTTTCCCATCCATGGTACCTAAAGCTTTACAGGTTTGTAAGGTTTTTTTTTTTTTTTTTTCTTTTTACATATTTTGATATGCATATGTTTAAATTAATTCTATACAAAACACAAGTACAATTCAATAGTAAATATTTGAATAAGAGGAGAACAGAAGCAAGAAAAAACAAATTTATTATAAAAAGAATGCAATGTACACTAACAGCTTCTGAATGTATTTAAAAGTATATAGAGTTTATTGCCATTTGTGTTTCCTTAATCAGATAATTGCTGGCATATATCCAGTAGCTCAAGTAAGAGAACCCTACTCAGTTGTTGGATTTTTGGCTCAAAGAATTGATATTCCAAAATTATTAAAACTCACCCCACCTGACATGTCATCTGTGGAAAAGGATGAGGAGAGTGGACAGTTGTTGTGGTCAGCCCATGACATATGTGAAGGTCTGTATCTAATACAACTGTTTAACACATTTGAGTGAATTTAGTATTGGTACTAATAGAACCATGTTTTAAATCATCAATTGTTTTTATTTTTTCTAATTTGACCCTTACTTTTTTTTACAGCCTGGGCAATCAAAAATGGTTTTACGACCTCAAAAGCAGGAAGACCAGATGTTTACAGAGCAGCCAATAGTTTGCTTAGACTAGCCGTAGATGGTCAACTGTGCTTGTGTTTCAGACCTCCCAAGTATAAAGATCATTCTGGTAACCAATTACATTTTTATAAAATATTAATGTTTGAGAGATGTAATTTATTCTTAAATTTGAATATATTGCTTAGTTTAGTTTAAGGAAATCACCAGTTATCCAGTCAAGTAAATAGAAATTATAAACAAAAAATAAAATGTTCATAAAAATATAAATAAATATTATATTATAAAAACATTATTTGGATCAAAGAAAAGGATACAATTGTTGTGCTGAGATGACAGATTATCCTAATTTGGTTCTCTGGTTGTCAATTTTAAACTGAGAAGTGGCTCCATGTCCAATAGTCTGTTCCTATTGTTTTTACTTAATGTCTACACATGCTGAACTTCACATAATATAAAGTAGGAAAAGGCAAGATGTATTTCAGACATTTTC
>JAZGLO010005923.1:0-29863 GCA_036873155.1 Biomphalaria sudanica | reverse complement strand
CAGTGTAATAAGAAATAAAGGAACACTGAAGAGTAACCTAAGACAAGGCTTTATTAAACTAGAACGACACATGAACTGACGAGAGAGACTTCGATAGTAGCACACTAAATCAATGTTGTGAACACATTCTCACGACCTTACACAAACATAAACAAATACTAACTATTTCACCACATTCACCCCGCCTAGAATTAAAATAGCAAGTATAGTAATATAGTAGGCCATAGCATAAATAAAAAGAGAATGCCAGTGCCTGCAATACAATAGATCAATAAATAGTGTCGAAATATTAGTTTCTCTTGTAAACAATAATGAGGAGTGATACAAGGAAACCTAAAAACCAGTATCTGTAGTAGAACGTATAAACAATTACTAGTTTCTGTTTTAAGCAATAGCAAATAGTGTAGTAAGTAAACATGTATGTAAGTAAGTGAACAAATAAGTTCTAGTATCAGTAGCAAGGGATAAACAATGCCAGTTTATGTAGTCAGTATAAGTAGAGTAATAGAGAAACAACTCTAGACTCTATAGTTCGGTCTGGTTCTTCTCTCTCTTAAGTTGTAACGGGGTTGACTATCATGCTCTACAGTTTGGGAGTCACTAATGAGTTCCTGAGTGTCAAGTGGGGTATGATGGTTCTGTGTATTTTCAAGAGAAAGCGCTCGGAGATCCTCAGAGCCTTCCAGGGGTTCTTTCCTTTCTTGTATCACCGTAGGGGTGTTGACTGGTACTTCCATGTTTTGAGCTTCTGGAGGATATTCATTATCCTCACCCTGAGCGAAGAACGAAGGTTCACTTGTTGTTGTGGATGGGGAGGGGTTGGGAGCCAAGCGTCTTAGAGAGACCGTCTCCTCTTTACCGCTGGGCAACCGTACCACGGCATATTGGGGGTTACACATCAGTAATTCGACTTCTTCCATGAGAGGATCATACTTTGAAGATCTGTTCTCTCTTCTCAGCAACACTCGACCTGGGCTGGATAGCCAAGTGGGGATAGATATCCCGAAGGAGGGTTTCCGGTTGAACCGGAAAACTCTCTCATGTGGAGTTTCGTTTGTTGCCGTAGATAGTAATGATCTAATCAAGTATAGGGCCTGGTTCAAGACAAGTTCCCATCTTGAGATCGGGAGATCGAGGTCTTTCAGTGCTAAAGTAACAGCGTTCCATAGAGTTTTGTTTAGTCATTCAATTTGCCCATTGCCTGAAGGATTAAAAGCGGTTGTTCTACTTGTAGCTATTCCCCTCTCGTGCAGAAAGGATTGCACCTCCTTCGACATAAAGGACGTACCTCTGTCGGAATGGACGTACTCTGGCATCCCAACTAAGGAAAACAGCTGATTTAAACACTTTATGACAGTAGATGAGGACATATCGGGACATGGGTAGGCAAATGGGAAGCGTGAGTACACATCCACCATTGTTAATAAATATTTATTGTGAGTAGCAGATGGGAGTGGCCCCTTAAAATCGATGCTTACTCTCTGAAATGGTTGGTTAGCCTTGATGAGGGTGCCTGAAAACTGTTTAAAGAATCTAGGCTTCAGTTCAGCGCAAGTTTTACATTGGTTTACCACTTTGCGGACGTCCTCGCAGGAAAAAGGTAAGTTCTTAGTCCGAACGAAATGGAGGAGTCTCGTGACCCCTGGGTGGCAGAGGTTGTTGTGTAACAGTTTGACGTCTTCTCCAGTCATTGCTGACGCAAAGTGGTTTCTTGAAAAGGTATCCGCCGCAGCGTTTTGTTTCCCGGGTCGATATACGACATCATATTGGAAACAACTAAGCTCCAGTCGCCATCTTTGTATCTTTTCGTTTTTGATCTTGCCCTTGTTTTGGTGGTCAAACATAAAAGACACTGAGCGTTGATCTGTAAACAATGTGAAGGGTCTACTGATAAGGTAATGTTGCCATTTTCTCAGGGCTTCTACGATAGCGTATGCTTCCTTTTCAACTGCAGAGTGTCTGCGTTCACTATTAGTGAGTGTTCTTGAAAAGAAGGCGACAGGATGGCCGTCTTGATTAAGAGTGGCGGCGATCGCGATGTCAGAGGCATCTGTTTCGACTATTAGTGGTCGATTATAATCTATCGTCGACACAACAGCGTTTTCAACTTCATGTTTTAGCTGTTTTAAAGCTTCCTGTACTTGTTCAGGGAGAGGAAAGGTTTTGTTGTTCACCAATAAATGGATCTTGTTGGAGAAATTTGGGATCCATTGAGAATAATAGGACAGTAGTCCAATCACCCGCTTTTGTGATTTCATGTCTTGTGGTGGAGGTAGATTTCTCAACGCTTGAAATCTTTCGGGGTCTGGTCTTAATTGCCCTTGTGAGATTTCGTAGCCTAGGAGGCATACTTTATCAGTGGCAATAGCACTTTTATCATCGTTGAATGTGATACCGTACTTTTTAGCGGCGTTGAGAAATCTCTGTAGATTCTGGTCGTGGCTACTGGAGTCACGTCCGCAGATGGTAACGTTATCCACGTAAGCGAACGTATCCTGTAGCCCTTCCTCCTCAATTATTGTGTTGATCGTCCTTTGAAATGCAGCAACTCCGTTTGTCACTCCAAAAGGAATTCGGCAAAACTGATAAAGCTTTCTGCAAGCCTCGAACGCCGTGTACTGCTTTTCATCATCCCTGATAGGTATCTGGTGGTAAGCGCTTTTGAGGTCAAATGTACTGTATATTGAGTATTTAGATATTTCCTGCACCAGTTCATCAACTTTTGGCACGGGGTACGCGTCGAGGTAAGTGAATCGATTGATGGTTTGACTATAGTCGATAACCATTCTCTTTTTGTGCCTTTCATTCGTTGTTACAATTATTTGAGCTCTCCACAGGGACGTGGAAGGTTCAATAATTTTGTGAGATAGAAGTCTCTTGATTTCAGTTTGAATGAATTTGGAGTCAGGCATAGAATATTTTCTAGATTTAGTGGCTATGGGGTGGCAGTTAGGAGCAAGATTAGCGAAGAGGTGAGGGGCTTCAACTCGTGCAGCTTTCAGCGTACAGACCTGAAGAATGCTTCGTTTTCCCTCAAATGGGATCATCAGTTTTTCGTGCTGGCTGATGAAATCTAGTCCTAAGATTACATCAGATACTAGTCCGTCTAGTAGTGAGAGCTTCACTCTTTCGTATTGTTCGTCTTTGTACTTTATTTTGGCGAAAATATGTCCGTGAGTAGTGCGAGAAAGATGTGTAGAGGCCATGTAGATTCTGTTTCTGGACATTTCTAATTTCCATTTGTACCTTTTAGCAATTGAAGAAGATATATAGCTTTCACTGCTCCCCGTATCTACTCCATTGACCAGTATTGAAATTGTAGATTTAGTAAGGCCGGACGCTGGTGTCGATGCCCAGGAAGATCCAACGGTTGTAGTCCGTGACGTCTCATCATCTGCTTTCACTATGGCTGAGGTTATAGATTTGAGTGTCTGTCTGGTCGATCTACAGACTTTCTGAAAATGACCCCTCTTGCAGCACAAGTTGCATGTAGCGTCACGGGCTGGACATCTAAAGCGTTGATGTGGGCTGTATCAACAAAAGAAGCATCTTTTACTAGTCGCCGCACTCACCTCATGTTCTAGTTTTGTTGTTGGAGAAAGGCTCTCCACGTCGGCGCTGGCTCCACATGGAGTTTCAGAGTAGATGTTATACGCCATGGCATGGTTATGGGCATATTCAAGTTGTCTTGCCTCTTCATAGGCACACTGTAGAGTTAGAGTAGATTTCTCTAAGAGTCGCAGCCTTATGCTGTTTGAAGCCAGTCCAGTAATGAAGGTGTCTCTTACGAAGATATCTCTGTGTTCTTCAGCGGTGACAGCTTTGAAGTCACAGTCTTTGGCCATACTTTTAAGCTTAAGTAGGAAGGAGTCAACGGTTTGTCCGTTCTCTTGTCGATATAGAGTTATCATGTGCCGTGCAAATATTTCGCTTTTAGGTTTCACATAGACATTTTGTAGAACTTTTATTGATTCTTCGAGCGTTGTACACTCACTTATGTACTGAAATACGCTCGAAGAAACATAGTTTTCAAGTAATTTCTTTTTGTCAATCTCGCAATGAGAGACTGAGGAGATGAAATTCTCAAATGTTCTGAGCCAGTGCAGCCACTTCTCGGCAGCCGATGGCGTGCTAGGCTCTATGTCTAGCTCTTTTGGCCTAAATAGACGCTCCATTTGTATTACAATTTTTACTTACAGACTGAGAATAGTGTTGAACGAAAATCCAAATAAGATACACGAGACACATAGATCCATAGAATTGAAAACGACACATGAACTGTTGAGAGAGACTTCGATAGTAGCACACTAAATCAATGTTGTGAACACATTCTCACGACGTTACACAAACATAAACAAATACTAACTATTTCACCACACACAGCATGTACAGTTTAAAAATAAACTATTCTTTTAAAAAAAAAAAAAAAAGGAGCTTAGTTCATATTAGTCTTACATACAAGCCCCATTGCATTTATCTTTACTTTTTTTTTTTCAAAGGTCAAGGCAGCTACTGGTGAAGAAGTTTCAGCAGAAGACCTAGGTGGGGCTGACTTACATTGTAGGTAAGAAACATTCTGCACAATATTTTCACCACAGTTTTGGAAATCATCTTTACTGAGTAGACACCAAATGGCACTGCTGATCATCTGTGGGTTTTGATGGGGTGGGAGGGGGGGTTGGGGGAGGCACCATTCAATTTATTTTGCAACACATTAAAAAAATGATATACTTTCATTGTCCTATGCTTAAATATTAACCTAGTTAACTGTTACCAATGTTTGACAAAAAATAAAATATTTTAAGCAAGAGATGTTTCATATTTGAAGTAGGAGCTTTTAAATTGCACATTATTTTTAAGAGAGATTCTGCAACAATATTAATTTAAGAATACATTTCAGAACATCTCTATGAAATACATTTCAGAACATCTCTGAAATATATTTCAGAACATCTCTATGAAATACATTTCAGAACATCTCTATGAAATACATTTCTCTATGAAAACTGAAAAGAAAAGGCTAATGGAGCTATCTATAATTATAAATCTATAAGTTTCTTGTCTTTTTCATTACATTCTTAAAACCCTCCTGAATCCTTTGTGAGAGTTTACAGACTCAGTTGGCTAAGGAGTGGGCAGGGGCGCAAGGAAAATTTATTTTACCTGGGATTGAAAAGAGGGGTGGGGGCGCAACAGTTAAAAGGTTGAGAAATAAGGCTATATGGCATTGCTACCAGCATGTATAAAGTTCTTTATTTATAGATTTGATAATGTAGAATAGCTTACATTTTTGTGAAGTGTAGTGATAGTGGCAAAAGTGTAGTGTACTTAGGATACAAAATTAATTGTCTCTACTTGTCTGTTTCAGTGAGTCTGGTGTGACTGACCATTACGCCCAGGATGAAGTTCATGCCTTACATATAGCCAGGAGGGTGGTCAAGAATCTAAACTATAGAAAAGACCCTGGGGTAACTTTTATTAAATTGTGTCTCATAACTTGTGCATCCCTACAATAAAAATAATTAAATCACAAAATAGACCTGTAAATAGTGTAAACAAAACTCTTAGGTACACACACACATCCCTTTGCTTTGACTAGAAAATGTTTTTCTTGGCTTAGTATTTCACTGTGATATTTTTGTTCATTTTATTTTATAAATCATATTTATCAGTTGATTCCATTTTAAAGTGCATTTATTGTTAAGTTTTGTTTTGTTGTTTTTTTGGGGGGTTGGTATTAGAATTAAAAATTGACTTTTTTTATGAATTTGTAAGACAAGCTTCTATTTAAAACAATAACTTGAAATGCCAATGATGGCTATTTTTAATTCATAGTGAAAAATGTTTTATGCACAATTTTATAGTCTTTGCATCTTTCATATCTAGCTCAATAAACAGCTTGCTTTAACAATTGTTTTTCAACTATCATTTTTTCTGTTTTCTCAGGTCACCATAACCGAGCCGGTAGAGCCACTGTTCCCTGCTCATGAAATCTATGGCATTGTTGGTGACAACTTAAAGAAAACATTTGATGTGCGAGAGGTAAGGGTTAAACTGTTTGAGTTATAGTTTTACGAGCTGTTTGTAATCACTTACTATCACAATGTGTCTGTTACAAGTATGTATGTTCTGAATCCTTTTTAAAAAAAAAGGATGTGTTAAAATATCTAGATCTAGTTGCTCTGAAGTAGAGATAGGTTTTGTGATCCAAAGCTGTTGTATGTTTGACTTTTAAAGATTCCTCTAACTTACTTGAGATTACTGACACTCAAGCTGATAGCAGAGTTATAGCATTCATGTATTCCTTTCCCATTTTGTAACTGAAATCAGTTTTTGTGCTAAACTGTCCTGTGTACTTATTGAAAGGCAATGATACAATTATTTATCTTATATTATATAATACAGACGTTACTTCAAAAAAGAAGATGATTACGTCCTACGCGTCATGCATTTAGTCATGCATATTAACCAATGACTTAAATTCTGCCAAGTCACTGGTTTTCCTGGCTAGCTCAGGCAACCCATTCCATGCTCTAATAGCACTAGGGAAGAAGGAGTATTTGTGCAAATTTGTCCTAGCATATGGGATGAGGAATGTGCCTTTATCTTTGTGTCTTTCAGAGTATTTTATTAAATTTTGTATTTGAAGATTATGGTTCAGTGTTTTATGTATAATTGCTACTTTACTTTTGAGTCTTCTGTCCTGAAGGCTTTCTAAATTTAGTGATTTTACTATAGGTGTTACTCTAGTCAAATGTGAATATTCATTTGTTATGAATCTCACTGCTCTATTTTGTGTCTGTTCCAGTTTCTTAATGTTTTCTTGAGTTGAGGGGTCCCAAATTGAGGATGCATATTCTATTATTGGCCTAACCAAGGTTAAATAACATTTTAGTTTTATGTTCTTATTTGATTTATAGAAATTTCTTTTAATAAATCCTAATGCTTTGTTTGATTTTTTTATAGTTTCATCAATATGTGGATTCCATGACAGTTTTTCATTTATTATAACACCTAGGTATTTTGCGTTTTTAGTCTGTGTTACTGGTTTGCCATGAATAAGATAAGTGGAATTAATTTGTTTTAGTTTTTTTGTTACTCTTAACAACTGACATTTTTCTGGGTGGAAAGACATGCTCCAATTTGATTCCCATTTCTGTAATTCATCTAATTCTCTTTGTAAAATATCTGTGTCTTGTGTTGTTTTTATTGTTCTATATATTATGCAATCGTCTGCAAATAATCTGACTTTTGTTCCTGAACTAATGCAATTTGGTAAATCATTTATGTAAATTAAAAATAGTAGTGGACCCAAGACTGTTCCTTGAGGTACACCTGAGTTTACTGTTATCGGTGTTGATTTAGAGCCATTTATTATTACAGTTTGTTCTCTCCCTATCAGAAAATCTTTAATCCACTGATGCAGTGGACCATTAATGCCAAAATATTTTAATTTTTTAAGCAAACTATTGTGGTGAACTTTTGTCAAAAGCCTTAGAAAAACCTAGTAAGATAGCATCTATTTGTTCACTATTATCTAAACCTTTAGAAAAATCATCAATTAGTCATATTAGTTGTGTTTCACATGATCTATATTTCCTAAAGCCATGTTGGTATGGTGTGTGAGGACATTATGTTTGTCTAAGTGGTTTATGATGTTGCTACATATTATGTGTTCTAGGATTTTACATGTGATGCTGGTAAGTGATACTGGTCTGTAGTTTCCTGGGTCAGATTTTTCTCCTTTTTAAATAGGGGGGTGACATTAGCTTCTTTCCAGTCCTTTGGTACTCTGCCCTGGTTAAGTGAAGCCTGAAAGAGTATTTTGAGTATTATTTTATTAATAACACTGTTTCTTTGACAATAATTGGCAACAGAGGAAGCTACAGAGATATTATTTCTTTTCTCCCTTTGTAACTTATTGTACATTTTTTACTGTTCCAAAAAGCAGCATAATTAAATCTTCAATTATTTAGAATTAAATGATTTCTGTTAACAGAAAATTCCTTCTAAAATATGCAATAAGATTTTGACCTCTCAACATATCTGTTAAACTATTTCATTTTTAAAAATGTGTTTCAGGTGATTGCTAGAATTGTAGATGGCAGTGTTTTTGATGAGTTTAAAACTAAATATGGAGAAACATTAGTCACAGGTTTGTATATTAAATTTTTTTTCCAAATGCGTGTCAAATGTGTTTAATAAAAAAAGGTATCATCGTCTGTCCCTTGATTTTTGTCGTAGGGGTGCTGTGACAGTTCATAGGGGGGCTGTGACAGTTCACGTAACCATATCCCTCCATTTTCCCAGTCAGAAGCTTTCACAACCATATAGAAGTAGAGACCACTAATGAAGAATACAGTTTTAATTTTCTTGGAAACTGTTATTCTTTCAAAATTTCTACAGTTTGCTCATGACAATGGATGCCAAGTTTATTTAAATGAGTCAACTTCTTGGCTTGCAATTATAACTAAAAGAACTATAATAAAAAAGCTAACCATTTGTTTGAAATGTGTTTCCCTAATTAAACTGAAACAGAAAATGAGTTCCCTATATTCACTTTAAAATGTGCTAAGCATTATAAGTAATGTTTAATCTTTATAGGTTTTGCAAGGCTTTGGGGCTATCCAGTTGGTATAATAGGCAACAACGGTGTGCTTTTCTCTGAATCTGCTTTAAAAGTAAGTTTTATTTTTAATTCTCTAGTACCCTTTTCAAAAATGACAGAGCAAGCATATCCTTGAGTATTTGAAATTAAATGTGTTGTAAATCTGGTCAACTAAAAAAAAATATTCTTTAAGAGTAAATATCCTTGTTTCCACTCTTTATCACTAGAATGTTCCTTATAAATCATCATAATTTCAATTGGGTTTTGAAGAAGTTGGATGTTTGGCTAAGTGGCCTAAACCATTTATCTACCTATCTAGAAACTCTAGTTCCAATCCAAAAGCAGCATTAAAATCATCTCCCAGATCCCCCCACCCTACTTTCCCATTAATGAAAGAACTTATAGAATGTAGATATCTCAATTTAATCTCAAATTATTGGAATGTTTCAAACATAAACCTAGAATAAAGTCTTTGTCACAAACTGCCTGTATGATGTGGGTGTGTCTAGGGATTTGATAGCTGGTGACTATCATTGCCCTGTCTAGTCACTTGCCAACAGGATCCAAACATACTCTGTACTATGTTCTTAGAGCATATTAATAAGTTGTATTATAACTAAAGTAACTCATCACATGTAGAAAAAGTCTATAAAATCAATCATCAGGAAAAATTGTCACACCTAGGATTCCGAAAACTAAAACCACAATTTTTAAAAAGGCAAAAAGCTCTTTTCTCCTTCTTCAATAAAAAATTTATGACACATTTTATTACTCTCTCCCTTATTTTCCATGAGAATCTGCCGATCTGATATCATAAAACCTCATGCTACCCATGGTCAGTTTGTCAAGCCCTTATTGAAGACAGGTACAAAAGACGAAAAGAAAACTTAATTAGACTGCCGGTGGACATTGAGATGCAGAAAAATATGCAGGTGGCAAATGAGTTTGCATAGCCATGTGAAACACTGCACTCATCCTTCGGAATCAAAGACATTGCCATTATACCGAAATAAAGTACTAATTGTATCTGAATGTTACAATATTTGAATTTGTTTCTTTACAGGGAACACACTTCATTGAACTCTGTTGTCAGAGAAACATCCCTCTTATCTTCTTACAAAACATTACAGGTAAAGCTTTTTTTTTAATCATTGTCATCTTTTCATAATTGTCTTGTTTCATTGGTCGCAAAGTGGGCGACTACTGTCAATCAAAACAAGAACAAAGGGATACAAAAACTCATTCGTACCTCACTCAGTCAGACTATATCAACGCCAGTCGTTGATCAGGAAACATGAATAGGACCAAGATGCTTGTGTGTAGTCGCTGAATGAACTTTCTATGTTGTGTCTGTTCTATTTATGTGTATGTTTCTTTTGTGTTGTCTTTATGAGAAAAGAGTCCTTGTAATCACAATAAATTTCCATAAGGATCAATAAAGCAGTCTTAGTCTTAGTCTTATTACAAAAATGAAAACAAATATCAAATTGGGAGGAGGTATCTCAGAGAAGGTTTCTGCCTTGAGGGGCTCAGCACACACAAGTCGTCATGGTTCTGTGCATTCAAACTCAGGCCATCTTGGTAGTTAGCCAAACAGGTTATGACACTCAGCTTTACATATTTGCATTTCTTTTAGCTCTGCCATGTAATTTATCTCTTTTTTAGCTACAGAATGCACATTGTGATTTTGCTGTTATGTCCAGGTTTCATGGTTGGTCGGGAAGCAGAAGCTGGTGGTATAGCTAAGCATGGGGCCAAGATGGTGACAGCCGTGTCCTGTGCCAAGGTACCGAAAATAACAGTCATCATTGGAGGCTCCTATGGCGCAGGCAACTATGGCATGTGTGGACGATCTTACTCGTGAGTCCAATATCAAGTTTACTATCTTGTATTCTCATCAATTGATCAAAGTGGAAAAATAAATGTCAAAATTTGTAGTTACATATTTAAATTCCAAGAAACTAGTTTGCGTTTAAAGTCAATCAGAAGTGTAGCTTAATTTTGAATAGCTTTTCTTTTTCATTTTATCTATGACAAAAAAAATGTTTTTTAAAATAAATTTATTTTTTTTAAAATTCAGTAAAAAAAAAATTTATACAATGATCAAAATTACTTTGAAGGAAAAAAATTAAATAGCAGGATTTGTGGTTACTGCCAAGAATCTTTGATTCTACTTTCTAGTTCCTAGTAGTCTGTCACACTGACACTTCAGACGTAATTGCAACATTCATAAAATGATCTCAAATATTCATGTTCTAGACCAAACTTTTTATACATGTGGCCAAACGCAAGGATTTCTGTGATGGGAGGGGAACAAGCGGCAAATGTCATGGCACAGATCAGCCGTGAACAGAGACAGAGAGAAGGAAAGCCTGTAAGGGATTCAGAAAACATTTTCTACTTATTTACTTATAACTTTACTACTTTCTTATGACTTAATTTCCTTAAAACTTTTATATAACTATCTATCTTGCTTGTCTTCACCAGTTTATTTAACTTTTATTCATTCTCTTGCAGTGGACTGACGAAATGGAAGCCAAACTGAAAGCTCCAATCCTTGCAAAGTACGAGCAAGAAGGGAGTCCTTACTATGCTAGTGCCAGGTGAGTGTCTGTTTCCTGTTAGACACTTGGTGCCATCGTACATTTCCGTACATCTTTTACATATTTCTAAAGTTTCTCTGGTCACACTCTCTAATTTACCTGTACTGCTCCTGTGTTTGATTTACTTTAAATTGTTATCCTCAATACTTTTAAATGCTAAATGGGGTTGATTATTGTTTAAAAATGGCTGCAACAAATCATTTGACCATAGCCACTTTCATTATTTTAATGTACTTGCATCATGTATTTTTTTTACATTATTTAGAAAAATAGTAATAATAAAACTCTTTATTGTCTGTATGGAAATTTGTCTTACAATTTGTGCATTACACCAAACAAAAAACATTATAACTAAAAGAAACCAAAGTGAACATTCACACCAGATTCACTCATAATTTACATGTGACAAAGTTTATATCAGATTGCTCTTATTTAATGATTTGATTGCCAGGGGAACAAAAGAGTGTTTGTGTCTGTCTTTGCTATCGGTGTCTTGTATATCTTTTGTGAATCACAAAATCCTGACACAAAGGGTGATTCTTTATTTCGAGGATCTTGTTAGCTTTTTTATAGATATTTGTCTCAAACAACTGCCCAAATGGGGTTTGTTTTTTGCCAATGATTTTACCAGCAGCATTTAGGATTCTATAAAGGTTATTTGTATTTTAAATGCTCAGATTGCCAGGCAGTGATATTGAAACTTAAAATATTGCAGATGTGAGCGTGATAAAACATAGCCAAGGCCTTTTCGCTAACATTAAACGAGGACAGTTTTCTTAGTAATCGTAATCTTTGCTGCCCTTTTTTGCTGATATAATCAGTATTTGCAGTAAAATATAGTTTATTGTCTAGGATCACATGACCACATCTTTTCACTAGTTAAAAATGGATGTGTGTTATCTTTGTGCTGTTGTTTAACTACAGCTAATTATCTGTTGGAAAGCAGGGGAAGATATAAGCAATGTAGATATAAATATATCATTTCAAACTGCAACAATTTAAATCTATTTAAATTTGCCATTGTACTAAATTAGATTTTAGTTTGATGAAGCATTTTTATAGCCTAAAACCTCAAATTGTTTTGTTTTTTTTAAACAATGCATTAAAAAAGTTCAATAAACTCTATTTCAAAACCACTAGAAGGTGATATAGCTACAGTAGTGTGAACTCGGCCTTGGAATGGCTACAGTATCATTTTGTTAATGTCATGTTAAAAGAAGAGCTGAACTCCTCTTACCCCATTGATCAATTAACTCTGTTGATTGAATAAGCAAATAATATTGTTAGCTACCACTGCTTGACATGTTCTATAAACTTCCAGTTCAGACCTGTTAAAACATTTGACTCATCATTCACATTAATTTCACAAAACTAGATAAGTGAACAGTTAAAATTGAGCTGATGTGATCAATGGGGACATGTCTGGACTACATTGAAAAACTAATATTTGTTTGAAAGCCCAATTCGGTTGCTAATTTTGATGTTTTGATGGAAAGTGGCCTGGACTAAAACCAAGCTTCCATTAGTATAGATCAATAACATTATCTTTAAAAAAGATAATCATTACATGTTATTAACTCTTTCTCTCCATAATTATTTACCACATTCTAGTGGAATCAATGTTGGTATCGTCAGTTAGGAGAGAAAGAGTTAAATCTGTTTTTATAAGCTAATTATATTTAAATAAAGAATGAATTTTTAGTTAATGTTTAAAACCATGTTGATGCATTTAGTTGACCTAAACATTTCATAATTTTTTAAAATCCAACATATATCTATAATGTTCTTATTCGTTTAAAATGAATTATCTTTCAGTTTTTATAATTGTGCTGGAAATTAAAATATTTTACTGAGGACAAAAACAAGAATATTAAAAACGACTTAAATCTTTTGTTTCCCTAGGCTGTGGGATGATGGCATTATTGATCCAGTGGACACCAGAAGTGTGCTGGGCCTGTCCCTGAGTGCAGCACTCAACAAGCCCACAGAGAGAACCAACTTTGGTGTCTTTAGGATGTAAAGTGCAATGACCCTGGTCCCAATGTCATGACAAAACTCACTTTGTTGACCTGGACTTTTGTTGTAGATTTTTTTTTAACAGCCTTTAAATTGTTAATGTTAACAGAAACACTTTGACTGACTTGTATGATTCTTTTGTTGATGTTAAACTGACAACACTGTTATGTGTTTGTGAGTTAGATATTATTGTGAACATACCTCTGTATACATGTTTTGGAGTAGCTGAAGGTCAGAAGTGTTTAATTAAAGCCAGTTTTGTCTTTTTAACTCGATAATGAGTTATGTTCTATAAAAGCTCCCTTATAAATTCATGGGGGGCATCTTGGTTGAGTGGTTACAGAACTTGGCTGCTCAACCAAATGTTCAGAGTTCCTATTTTAAATAATAGAGTCTTCAATCCAAATGTTAAAGTCTTCTCAGTATTATTTGATACTTTGCATATCTCATGAAGAGTAAAGGTAGTGGAGCATTGTAATACATTGACCATAAGCACATCATTAATCATTAGCTTATAGGATAACTTTACCTAAATTGCTACTATTAGCTTGATCTCTTCATGGATGGAAAAAGATGGGTGGTAGGAATGTTCTGACATAAAATAAGCATGCATTCAAAACCTCGTATTAAGCAGCAATGAAGAAGCTATGACTGGACGAAACATTGAAATGTAGTCAACTCTTGTAGAATAAATAATTCTTCCAGACAATGGTAATGATGATAGGTATGATACAAAATTTTTGCAAATCTGATCTCTAGCAATTAGTGCATGTTAAATGTTTACTAAAAAATTATTTTAAGGGGGAAAATTATTTTTTCTTTCATTGCAATGTGTCTTTTTCAAATGTTCAGAAAAATGTTCAACACT
This sequence comes from Biomphalaria sudanica, assembly GCA_036873155.1. Lineage (NCBI taxonomy): Eukaryota > Metazoa > Mollusca > Gastropoda > Planorbidae > Biomphalaria > Biomphalaria sudanica. Next base: position 15,768 of record JAZGLO010005923.1, on the reverse strand, counting down.
GTTTTTATGCAGACTTATGCTAAGCAGCAACTTTTTTTTATTCAGATTATACAGTTTTTACAATTTTATAAATTTTTGAAGTTTTTTCAGTAATTAAGATTCATGGATCCTTTAGCTGTATCTGTTTCAGCAATTAATATTTATGGATCCTACAGCTAATTATCTGTTGGAAAGCAGGGGAAGACATTAGGAAGTTTACAATGACCAATACACTTACTGCCAAATATTGCTTAGACCTTGTTTAATGTTAAATAGCATGATTTTATTTAACAATTGCTTGATTTTAAATACAGCACAGTACTGATAGTACTTGTAGGCAATACTGACATGACTTGTTTGCATACATCAAGTCAAGGTCTTCTTTTAAGCTCGTATAATTTTTTTGAAATGGCGAAAGTAAAATTAAGCTGTGTACTACATATGTTGTGTTAATGTTTTGCTACATATATATATATATATATATATCAAGCAGAAATCCTATCACTGACCCTATCTATTGTGATGCTATCTTTAAAAATGTCCATCATTTACAGCTAAGAGGAGGAGAAGATTTCAGATTTTAGTTTTTAATTCACAGATGCACAAAACAGTCTCAATTCTCAAGAAAATATGGGTTCATTTGAAATGTTTTTAAAAACTAATTCACAGATCATTTTCAACAGAGTTAAACTTAAGTTAAATTTTTGCCCATTAGCTATTCTACCAATACTCTTAATAGGTATTGCCCTATTTAATTCTTTCTTTTTGTTTTGTTTTTTCATGTGGCAAAAGCTTGAAATGCTTTAATTTGATTTTTATTTGAATACTATTTTTAAAAAGATACAAAAACATTTCCGATTTGTTCCTAACTCTTCAAGGAAAATCTCAATACTGTGTCATGCTTTTTTTTTTTCCAAATAAGATGTGTATCTTTTTTTTTTTCATTATAAAAATCATATATTTTATTTAAGTACTCAGTACTTTCAGTACTTTTATTCATATCTGTTCAAGCGGTGATATGAAGTGTGACTAGCTAAAATTGGATGAATATAGACTTTAAATGGAGAAATCAATAAATGATTACATTCAATACAATGAGTATTGTTTCATGTATTGTTTTTGCTTATCCTGAAACCATAGGTTACATTTTTGGTATAAAATCTGCTAAGTAGTTTAGACTGAGGCTTTAAAATGGAACTTCCTTTAACCATTACGTTTGACCACTATATTGACCATCACATTTACCATCATGTTTACCATTACATTTGACCATCACATTTACCATTACAATTGACCACTACATTTGACCATTACATTTGATCATTACATGTGACCGCTACATTGACCATCTTATTTACCATTACATTTGACCATGACATTTACCATTTAAATGATTACACTTGATCATTACATTTGACCATTACATAACTCATCTTTCCCAGGATTGAATATGCTAATTGATCATCTTTAAAATTTCCTGCCATCAAAAAACTACAAGAGCTGTGGCTGATACAGCCATGACTCAAGATCTCCAAGTCATGCAAAGCACTTAGTTTAAGGTACAGATATATGCAGGCCAAATAGGATGTTATGGGCTCTAAACTTTGATTTTATGGTCCTGGAGTTTAACACTGCCCATCACCTTCCCCCAGCAGCCTGCAGAAAATGTGTGCCAGGATCTAATTATCTTCCAATCTTAAACATGTAAAACATACAAGGTATAGATCAGAGATGAGACAACATTATTGTTCATCCCCTGATAGGATGATATTCTAGAAATGCAGAAAAAAGATAATGAAGGGCCCAACTGGCCAACAAATCGCTAGAAGGTGAATAATGAAACATAAGGATTTCTATATTCTCATGTCATGAATTGTTTTAGAGAAAGAGTTAAAGAAAACTAAAATAATTGAAGGTGAATAATGAAACATAAGGATTTCTATATTCTCATGTCATGAATTGTTTTAGAGAAAGAGTTAAAGATAACTAAAATAATTGAAATATTTACTTCACTGCAAATTATATTTATGCAATATTTTGAATCCTTGACTTCCCAGCATGGCCTTAGGTTAATAAAATTATTACATTTCAATTTGACAAACAACAAAAGACCTGTTTTAAAATAGATTTTTAATACGAGTATATATAAAAAACAGAGATATAACTTTTATGACGCACATGTGATAAAAAAATGTATATATTTCAAAACAATAAATGTCAAGGACGATCCAAAAATAACTTTGAAATGTAAGGCATTTAATTATTGTATAGAATGTCTGAACAGCAAACAGAGTAGGTTATACATGGGGTAGAAAATGGAAAAAATATATATATAAATTTCAAATCATGAAATGTTTAAAAGAAATGGCAGTAGATATGGAGATATTTAAAAAGTGAACTATCTTTCAAAATTCACTAATGAGTACAATTCTGTTGACAGTGAAGACAAAAACTTTTACAGACGTGCTAGGCAAAGAATCAATCAGGCTTTAATAAAATAGTCTACTTATTCTCCACCTTGTTAATATAGCAAGTACAGATGTCTTGAAAACCTTGTGGGCAATGGAAGTAAAGTTATCCTGATTATCTAAATAATGGTTAATCAACTTTAGGCACAAATGTAAGTTATATGCAGGAATTAATTGAACGCTTTAAATCAACAACTCCACTTGGCCAGGAGTAGAATAAGTCGCCAAGTATTCATTGTTCCGTTTGAACTGCAAGTATAACTTTTTAAAATATATATTTTGTAATTATGCAAAGTTTTCAAAGCCATCTCATAGTTTGGCACAATTTGCATAAAAATGATTTTTTTTTCATTTTGATTTATTGCAATACGAGGTGTTTAATATTTACTGCTTCTATTCTATGTAGCAATGTTATCAAATGATTTTGAACACAAAACAGACTCAATGTGGAATTAGATAAGCTTAGTTATGGTAATTTAACATAAGTACTGACAACAATGGATCATGTAGTTGAGGCATTGGACTGCCTTGGGCAGATTCAATATGAATTTCAACTACCCAATCTAAGTGTTTAACAAGGATCTAAGCATAATCGGGGGGGGGGGGGGGGGACAGAAATCATTTTCTTATCTCCCCTTTTTCTTTTTTCACAATTTTATTCACAATCGCTAAGTTGCATTAGCTTTCAGGAATTACAAATACTCATAATAAAAAAAAAAGTAGAATACTATTACACATTCAAGAAAACAAAACTTATATTTCTTTCTATTATTATTGATATCTAAGAATAAAAGCAATTAATAAGACCTGCTTTCGTTAAAGAGCTGTTTATAAAACAAAAATACTAGGACTACGCTGTGTGTGCTTACATAATTAATAATTTTTTGAAACATCATAAAATACTTCCATGATAGGAAGGTGAAAGAATCACCTAATCCTATTTGTCTCCCTTGGGTTTCTTGTGGTACTATTCTAAGTACTTAAAGGCCATTGATTATTTAATTTTCAAAATGTATAAAATATACATATTAAGAATACTCTTGGACTATTAAAGTAATTGCAAGCATCAGAGTTGGTCATTGTACTTGTTGGCGCTAACCAAAAATCTGTAACTAGGGTTGATGTGATGTATAAGGCCCCTTACTTCTTATTTGACCCAAATATCCAAATTCTCCCATCCACAAGCCAGTTCTAAATCTAATTCTAGTACCTCTTTCAGCTACATGTATTTTTTAAAGTAATTATAGATAGTCCTACAATTTTATTTTATTTTTTAAATGTCTATCATCAGTTTTAAAATTAAAAACAAAATACAAATCGTTCTACTTCTATTTTCCTTTTACATTCGGCTGTTTGTCATTACATAGGACTGTTGGGCTTTCACTGTTTTCACTTCTCTGGCCAACTGGCACAAGGAACAATAGCCACAGAAGCATTCCGTTAGGCAATCGTTACAAATGGATCCCTTGGGAAAAAAATTAAGCAATATGATGATTACATTTAAAATGGGGGGGGGGGGGATAAATGTTTAAGACATAATTTGGAATAAAATCTAATAGAAACCCTAAATGTTCCAAACTGTTAAGACTGATTGACATTTACGTCTCATCTAGCTCTAGATCTGCTCCGGAAGTGATCGAAGTTGTCTTTTGATTTTGGTTTGTTTGTTTATATTAGGTTTTCTATTTGCCAGGAATGGAAAACTAATGAGTTTGTACTTATACAAGTCAAAACTCTGGTTGGTAATAAAGAAGAAACTCCTCATACTCCTCAATACTGTGATGGGACGAAAGCTGAGATGGGCTGGTAACATTGTAAGACATGACTCACTGTCAAAAATCATCCTTCAATGTACAGGGGAGGGAGTACAAAGAAAGGATCGTCCACAGAAAATTTGGACAACTTGAAAGAATGGACCGGCCTCGATTGATATTCTACTAAAACAGCTGGCCGGAAAGAGTGAAAGGATTTAGTTAATCAAACAGTCACAGCTGGGGGTTTAAAGCACGCAATACAAAGGCTCCCTTAACAGGGCCGGCCTTAGATAATTGGAGGCCCTAGGCAAAGTGAATTTGGTGGCCCCAAATAAAATAAAAATAAACACCACACAAATAAAATAACGCAATTTCAATGGTTTGATTGTAACAATCAATGCAGAAGGGTAAGGAAATTTAATAAAACATCTCTTTGCATTCTCCGCTTTATGTTTTCGATACACCAGATTCGAATTTACGTTTTGACATATTTACCAAGAAGAAGCAACGAAGTTCAAATAGTTCGGAACAATTTGCTTATTGTTTTTAAAAAGATTAATTGAATTTAATTCATGTGTTAGTCTACGAGTTAATTAATCCAGTAGTTCGTGGAGCACATATTCAAGACTCGCGGTAAACTAGATTAGAACAGTGTTTCCAAAACTTTTTCCTTAAACGGAACACTTCGCATGTTCTGAAGTATTTACTTGAACATTTTGGTTATTTTTTTAGAGACGTTAATTAATTCATGTGGTGGCCTACTAGTTAATTAGTCCAGTAGTTCCTGGAACACATATTCAGGCCTCGCTGAACACTTAGGGATCCACGGGACACAGTTTGGGAAATACTGGTTTAGACGATCGTGTAAGTCTCTATCAAATCATTGTATTTTTAGCTTGAAGACTGGCATGTCATGATCGAAAGTTTGTGTTCTGCTTTTGGAAATCGTGTTTAAACCAGTTCTCTTATAGTGACATTGATTAATTATGGAATGTAGGTCACGAGCAAGTATCCTACCCCATTTGTTTATTGGACCGTTACGCTTCAGCCTAGACACGTTTCTTTTTCTCACATAACCTACATTTGTTCACCTAAGGGCTTCGCATTTTTTTATTAATTAATAATACGGCGATGAAATAATGTTCATTTGAATAAAACAAAAAAGCGAAAACTCTTATGTCTGAATCTTTGAAATCTAGTTTGCAACATACCGGTACGCTAGTAATAAACAAAATCTAAAGGGTAATGTTTCTTTGGTGAACAGTTAACAAGCAGGGCAACGAACAACCGTCTTTACGTTCCCAAACTAAAGTCATGTACCCATTAGAGTTGGGTGGAAATTCTAAATCTCAATCTTCACCGAGATTCCAAATCCAGGACCCCTAGTGTTATGGACTGTGTGTGTGTTTGTTTATATGTTGTCGGTGGGAAGAGTTGTGAATGATGCAACACAGGTGGCATTGTCGTCGTTTGCTCTTAGTTAGGGGAGATGACTCCAGAACGAAAGACTAAAAGGTTATGTTGTTGTAATGAGTTAGATTTTATTAAAGAATATTATTACTTAAGTCTAATCTCATTTCAACTTGATTTTGTTTAAATTATAAATAAAGTGGTTATTTAGTTTGTTCACAAATGGAAGTTATTCAAGTTCTTTGAAGTTTTATTAGCTAAGATAAATTTCGCATTCAATGGCTTAGTTGTCTACCAGCAGTTTGGTGCTATAGGTCAACGATCGGTAATAACACCTAGGTTCGAAAGCCAAGTGCTTAACCACTTGTTGTTTTTTATCACTAAGACATAAATCCATTATTTGATATTACTAAAGAAGTTGAGGGGTGGGAAGTAAATCAAACAAAAAATGTGATTCTAAGCTGTTGTTTTCATTTTCGCATATGATTTGTATTTTAAAAATTTAATTTGATAAAAAAAAATGGATTTCCTGGTTCTCCTTCCATTTTTTTTTTAGTTTACATTGTGTGGACACTTGTCAATCCTATTGTTTATTTAAATAGGTAAAAAAAAAAGTGTGATGTGAGAAGTGAATTAGGTCATGCTTCCTCCACTGTACCTTGAAGGATGACTTCAATCATCAATGAAAGAAAATAGATACAACTAGAGGGAATACTTACAGGTATCCTCTCCTGGGCTCTCATCTTCACCCTCATGGTCAATGTCGCGGCCGGGACACAGCAAGGCAAGCAGACAAACTCTTCCATGTCACTTGCAACCTTCATGGCCATACAGGTGTAACAGAATGTGGTACATAGGCCTGGGAACAGATACAGGTGTAACAGAACGTGGTACATAGGCCTGGGAACAGATACAGGTGTAACAGAACGTGGTACATAGGCCTGGGAACAGATACAGGTGTAACAGAACGTGGTACATAGGCCTGGGAACAGATACAGGTGTAACAGAACGTGGTACATAGGCCTGGGAACAGATACAGGTGTAACAGAACGTGGTACATAGGCCTGGGAACAGATACAGGTGTAACAGAACGTGGTACATAGGCCTGGGAACAGATACAGGTGTAACAGAACGTGGTACATAGGCCTGGGAACAGATACAGGTGTAACAGAACGTGGTACATAGGCCTGGGAACAGATACAGGTGTAACAGAACGTGGTACATAGGCCTGGGAACAGATACAGGTGTAACAGAATGTGGTACATAGGCCTGGGAACAGATACAGGTGTAACAGAACGTGGTACATAGGCCTGGGAACAGATACAGGTGTAACAGAACGTGGTACATAGGCCTGGGAACAGATACAGGTGTAACAGAACGTGGTACATAGGCCTGGGAACAGATACAGGTGTAACAGAACGTGGTACATAGGCCTGGGAACAGATACAGGTGTAACAGAACGTGGTACATAGGCCTGGGAACAGATACAGGTGTAACAGAACGTGGTACATAGGCCTGGGAACAGATACAGGTGTAACAGAACGTGGTACATAGGCCTGGGAACAGATACAGGTGTAACAGAACGTGGCACATAGGCCTGGGAACAGATACAGGTGTAACAGAACGTGGCACATAGGCCTGGGAACAGATACAGGTGTAACAGAACGTGGTACATAGGCCTGGGAACAGATACAGGTGTAACAGAACGTGGTACATAGGCCTGGGAACAGATACAGGTGTAACAGAACGTGGTACATAGGCCTGGGAACAGATACAGGTGTAACAGAACGTGGTACATAGGCCTGGGAACAGATACAGGTGTAACAGAACGTGGTACATAGGCCTGGGAACAGATACAGGTGTAACAGAACGTGGTACATAGGCCTGGGAACAGATACGGGTGTAACAGAACGTGGCACATAGGCCTGGGAACAGATACAGGTGTAACAGAACGTGGCACATAGGCCTGGGAACAGATACAGGTGTAACAGAACGTGGTACATAGGCCTGGGAACAGATACAGGTGTAACAGAACGTGGTACATAGGCCTGGGAACAGATACAGGTGTAACAGAACGTGGTACATAGGCCTGGGAACAGATACAGGTGTAACAGAACGTGGTACATAGGCCTGGGAACAGATACAGGTGTAACAGAACGTGGCACATAGGCCTGGGAACAGATACAGGTGTAACAGAACGTGGTACATAGGCCTGGGAACAGATACAGGTGTAACAGAACGTGGTACATAGGCCTGGGAACAGATACAGGTGTAACAGAACGTGGTACATAGGCCTGGGAACAGATACAGGTGTAACAGAACGTGGTACATAGGCCTGGGAACAGATACAGGTGTAACAGAACGTGGCACATAGGCCTGGGAACAGATACAGGTGTAACAGAACGTGGTACATAGGCCTGGGAACAGATACAGGTGTAACAGAACGTGGTACATAGGCCTGGGAACAGATACAGGTGTAACAGAACGTGGCACATAGGCCTGGGAACAGATACAGGTGTAACAGAACGTGGTACATAGGCCTGGGAACAGATACAGGTGTAACAGAACGTGGTACATAGGCCTGGGAACAGATACAGGTGTAACAGAACGTGGTACATAGGCCTGGGAACAGATACAGGTGTAACAGAACGTGGTACATAGGCCTGGGAACAGATACAGGTGTAACAGAACGTGGTACATAGGCCTGGGAACAGATACAGGTGTAACAGAACGTGGTACATAGGCCTGGGAACAGATACAGGTGTAACAGAACGTGGTACATAGGCCTGGGAACAGATACGGGTGTAACAGAACGTGGCACATAGGCCTGGGAACAGATACAGGTGTAACAGAACGTGGCACATAGGCCTGGGAACAGATACAGGTGTAACAGAACGTGGTACATAGGCCTGGGAACAGATACAGGTGTAACAGAACGTGGTACATAGGCCTGGGAACAGAGTCATTAGACATAGATCGAGGTCAAGATAGATCTGGGCAGAATCACATTGGGTCTACATGCTCATCTTGATATTTGAATTAAATTATTATTCATTTTAGACGCAGTAACCACTCAAAAACTCCACACCCCAATCGACAATTGGGAGTTGGGGGGGGGGGGTAACTCGATCTTTCCCTTCCCTGCACCCACGCACGCCAACCTTGTCCATCACTGAGATCAAGGCGTCCGTTGTGCTTACTGTTAACTCAATGAGACATTAAACAAACAGGGCATCACGAACCGGGCGATCGCAGTATTTGTTTTTCATTGAACAGACCTGGTGGAGAGATTTTGTAAAAACAAATCGCAAGAGTTCTAAAGTGTCAATCAAGTCAATTCCATCAATCAGAGTTTGACGGAAAGGCACGCGGGTCATATGCTTCAGGTCACGCTCCTCAATCGATTCTAAGGATGGTTTTGAAAAATACAATAGAGAGACATACTTATAGAACACCTTGCTGGTCAAAACACAGGCCGTTAGGGTCATGAAATGAGGTCTTCATCAACTACAAACAAACGAAATGAAAAAAAAACAAACTTAACTCTCCAATGTTTTTCTTTGCTATCAAGCCGGAAATGAACTCCACTGATGTAAAAACGCGAACAGTCTGGAAGGGGGGTGGGCGGCCAGACAGGGCCGGCCCTAGCAAGTGCGGGGCCTTATGCGAAACGGGGCCCAGTGTGAGTAGGGATAAAGATAATAATATAAAATTAAAGTCTTGTATTAGAAAAAAAATCGTCTTTGTACTTTATTCATTCTTTACTGAATACGAGCCTTGCGTGTAGGGAAGTCAACATTCTGTTTCCTACATAGATCTTAGATTTTAATAATTTCAAGAGATATCCAGGATTGTGTGTGTGTATATTTGGAAATCCAGGAGATTTAGTTATAATTAATTTAATAAATTACACGTAGAATTAGCGCGGGGCCTATGAAAGTGCGAGGCCCACTGCGGCCGCATAGGTAGCAGTGGCCTAGGGCAGGCCATGTGGCCAGACTAAGATAATGAGTGTGATAAAGAAAGAAAAAGTAGTTTGTGCCCATTTCATTTTAAAGAAATGTTTTGGTAGTCGATCCCATGACGGTGGATGGTGCCAGACATGCGAAAAAAAAAAGTTTATTCTTGATATCTACACGGGTGATTGTCTCACTAAGGTCACATGACACACATTTTGAGACCCAATGAAACGTCCTTACCAAAGACAGGCGCAGACGACGAAAAGAGAACTTAAATATACCCTCGTTGAACAACAGTGCGTCAAAATATGCAGGTGGTAACTAGGTCACACTCATCCTATATCTTCGGAATCGAAGACAATGCCTTATTAAATATATTCATTAGCAGGGGCGGACTGGGTGTCAAATTTGGTCCAGGCATTTCAATTCAATCAGGCCCATAAATCGCATATCATATGATGGACATCAAACTTTAGGCATGCCTGTCCTTAAATCATGTTGAGTTAGAGTTTCGATAATTGTATACATGACTACATTGAGCTCTATATGTTAATAAGAAATGTAAGCCTTATGTTGCTTTTTAATTGCTAAGTGTGTAGGCCATAAAAGGATGAAGCCTACTAATAGCGCTGTTTACGGATGTAGGCAATTGCATTATTTCGGAAAATGTGTGAGATTCAATGAGCATTACACTGTAGAGAGATCTCTTTTAAACACAATGTTCAGAAGGCCGCTTTTACAAGAGCATATTATAAAACCTTTGACAATTTAATACATTCAGCCCTTTAGGTGGCCCTACCGGCCCATTTAGGTACCAGCCCACCGGGCATTTGCCCAAATGCCCATATAGCCAGTCCGCCCCTGTTCATTAGATCTAGAAGCCAGCCCAACATGCTTTTAAAATTTGTTTGCTAGGGGAATGCTACAAACATTGGACCTTCACGGTGAAATAAATGGAATAGTTTTAATTAAGCTATCGTCTCTAGCAATGAAGCATGGATACAAATTATCGGCATCTGGCATAGTCTTACTTCCACGCCCTTTGTTTTTCACCCTCCCGAAAAAATAAAATATTCGCTTCTATTTTAATGTTAGTCTTTTTGGGAGAGGGGGGGGGTAGTAAGTTCATTGGAAATCCCCTGATCATTTTCAGTGCCATTGTACATTTATTAATGAGAGTAGGGACTTCGGCAGGCCTGTAATGGTAAATCAGCCAATGCACACACTTGTCTCCAGCAAATATTGACTGTCACATTGATTCCATGCATGATTGAATTCCTGAGGAATCGATTTTGAGTAAGTGCCAGACATAGTTTTAGACCACAGTTTCTTGGTGTAGGAACAGGAGCTGTTGAATATTACGTGCGACCCCACCCACACCCCCAAGGGCAAGTGGCTGCCCCAATTTATCGAAGCGAAATGTGAGACCTGTCAGAAAAGTGGAATGCAACTGATAGAAATGAAAAAAAAAGCTCAGAAGGGCGTCCGGAGCGTCTGTTACCCCTGCGACCTTCTAGGGAACCCTCTTCGCATTTCAGAATCTCATCCCCCCCTCCCTGGTGCGAAAGGCAATACTGACAAGCTCCATTTAGAGGTAGTGTGTCTAGGCTTTCAAGCTGGGTAGGCATTTCATAGCCAGTATATTAATACACAACATTTCCATTTTGTTCTATGTCGTGGAGGGGGAGGGCCAATGGGTACACAGAGGGAGAGAGAGAGGGAGAGAGAGAGAGAGATGAAGGTCTTCTTTCCCGTTTATGAATCTCTAAAATCCTTCTTTCTATCATCGCAGTGAGACATTCAGCACCAGAAACTAGTGTGGTAAAGTCAATCTGTTTCTTAAACCTTAGGTCAGTGGTAACTTTTCATTTGGGGATGGGGGGGGGGCATTACATTTCAAGCCCGTGTCTAGGACCACATCACCGCAAAACAAAACAAAAATAGTTGTGAAGTACAAAATAGAGCAGAGCCTGTGCGGCTTCACCTAGGGGCCGACTAATCGAGAAGTCTAATAACAGCAAGTCACGCGACGGATGTGGCTCCCAGGCCGTGGGTTGGACATCCGTGCCTAAGATTAAGGAGATGCCATGTGACCAGAAACAAAACGCAAATGAAATAAATAAAAACCACAGAATGCATACTGTGCATTGTATATCCTGTTGACTCTCGTGCAAGTGGTATCAAGAAAATCCAACAATCAAAATATAAAAAATCTTTGAAAAAAAACAACAACAAAACAAAAATAAAACAAAGCTTATCTAAGTAAAATACCTACGCGCTTATAACTATATAACTCAAAGATGTAGAAGTTATTTCGCTTTTCCGATATCAAACAAAATAATTAGTTACCAATACCTGATTGACTAATTTTTTTTAACTGATTCATGTTTCGTTCCGCACAATAAATTATTGTTTAAAGTTTTAACTTGATCCGAGAATGGGTGTGGAAGAAATAACATGTACATTATTTAAGGGATGAACCCCGACATACTTAATATTACTAATGAGTACTGAAGGATTAATTGACATTAATTAATTGACAATTATTTTTTTTTGGGGGGGGGGTGATTCATGCATTGTCTACGATAATGAATAATCGTGCAAAGTTTCAAGTTGATCAGAGAATGGGTATGGGTGAAAAAACGTGTTCAAACGTTTTACTATTACTACTTTAGGGAACACAGCCCAGGTAATAAAGTACCTCACTAAAAACAAATAACAGCTATTTTCATATCTACTTTAAAGTTAGTTGTCATGGGTTGTTTTTTAAATTAGGATTACAGATAGGACCCACGATTTCACAAGGACGTCCAGATTTCAAATTAAAAAAAAACAAAAAAGCTGAAATCATAAACAAATTCATTCGATTTATATAGAAGAATATCTGAGAAGAAGGAGAAGACTGCATCAGAACAGCTCTACGCCATGTCCTATTTTACCATTTGGATGCATCGCTGTTTATAACATAGAAATAAAAGGTCTTTTGTTATCTTTTAAGGGAGGGAAGGAATATTATAGATCTAGCAGCCCGAGCAATATCTAAGCTTTTCTTTATTAACTTTGGGAGGGTTATGGGGTTTGATATTCGCTTTGAAAATCCGATTGCATTCAAGGCACGTGAAAGATGGGTCTATTGCTGATTTTAAAAAATCGATTTATAGGATTACTCATTGTAAGGATTTTCATAAATGGATTTTCCGGTGGGACTATGGATCATCCTTTAAAAATGAGATGCCTGGGAATTAGCTATGACCGGAACGATGTCAACCACACAGCAGTTCCCGCACCCTCCTTTTTCCATTCGACTGAAGTATCCCTACGTTGTACCGATACAGTTTGGAATCAGAGGCATCGCAGGCTCTTACAGACTGTAACTGTGTGCTGCAAGAGCGCAGGCTTCTGATTTTTCCTCAGGGTTGACTCCAGATGCCTTTCCCATGATAAGTTATGTGCAATAAAAAGCATTTAGTAGTTTTTGCGCACGAATCAAGTTTATAAGCTATGTTTCTAGTGGTACACAGTAATTTGTATTATTTAGTCTAGTAGGAAGCATTAATCTTTGCATTTGACATTTTTCATTTGGTCTATTTTATTTTACAATCTCTCATAATCTTTCCTCTTTTCATTTTCCAGTCATCTTTAGGTTCCATTTGATCTTTCCATCTCACCTATTCCTTTTCCTTCATTCCTTACTGCATGTTATTGCTTACTAAGAGAACGCAGATAGGATCTAAACAATTAAAATGTAAACAAAGAACAGATTACTGTGATTAAAATAAGTATGACAAAAGTTTGTTCTGAAGAGATTATGTAGATATGCGAAGTTGAAAAAAGACACTACCACATAAGCACATACACACACGCGCGCGCACACATACGCATGTTGAGAGCTTGTCTGACAAAACGAACTGCTGTAAAAAAAAAACAATATTTACATTAGCGTCATCCTGACAGTTCAACATGACCTAAATTTACTTAGCTCTTAAGCAACAAGCAGTGTTTGTCTAGAGACATTTTCGTTTGTTAATTTATGCTTCTGCTTGGGATGATTTATAGTGTGGGTCAAATGTTAGCCCGCATTCCTAATTGCTTTAGGCTAAATTCCTTTAAGACCATTTGGTGTTTTTAAAAAATATTACGAGGTATGATGCAATTCAGAATTGTCAAATTTCGAAATATTTTAATTGGTAATAAATATTTGTTTGTTTGTTTGTAAAATGTTTTACATGTTTCGGATGTTCCTTCAGAGTTGAAGATAGTTTACTTCCTAGTCCAAACCTCCCTCAGGACGACGAGGGATGGGAGCGAGCAGGGTTTGAACCCTCGGCCGTCGATAAATCCGAACGACAGTCAAAAGCAAACCGCACGACCAGGCAGCCATCCATCAAATATAAGTATGGAATATTTTTGTATAAAAACTTTTTTTTAGAAAACCTATATTCAAGTCACACTTTCGGAGTAGTATCTTCCGGGTGGATAGGTGGACGCGATCCCATAAGAATGGCTCTTACGATTTTCCCAAAAATTTGACTGTTAATGTATATCGTTGGTAAAAGGATTAATAGCTCGTTAGCACGCAGGGAAAAACGTTACACGTTTTAATTTTTCAAAGTATAAATAGAAATTATTTTAAATTTGGCTAGAGAACCAGAAAAAAAAATTCTTGAACAAACTATAAGTCTTTGGGTATTTCCACATGGCATGCCCCGTTCATTAAATATTTAATAAATTAATGTTCAGGAACTCAGAAAGGGCGGGGTAAAAAAAAATCGAATTTAAATCTAACATTCATTAGTTATTAAGACCAAAAAATTATCGCTCTCTACGAGTATATAGTGTTACGATTTCTGTTTCTCTAGTGCCGACTGTGTGAATTTGTGATTGTATTTACAATACCATACAATCAGTGTATTCAATGGCAAGAAATATTAAACGACTAAAATACACGGAACAAACTTCTAGTATTCTTTTAATGAACTTCTTCTAAACATTAATTCAATAATTCATTATACCGCACTTCTTGATATACATCCTCACAAACCACTGAAGTAATACATCTACAACGAAATAGTACTACACATATACTGACACATATACTGATACATGTACTGATACATACACTGATACATACACTGATACATACACTGATACATATACTGATACATACACTGATACATATACTGATACATACACTGATACATGTACTGATACATACACTGATACATACACTGATACATATACTGATACATACACTGATACATGTACTGATACATATACTGATACATGTACTGATACATACACTGATACATGTACTGATACATACACTGATACATACACTGATACATATACTGATACATACACTGATACATATACTGATACATACACTGATACATGTACTGATACATATACTGATACATACACTGATACATGTACTGATACATACACTGATACATATACTGATACATACACTGATACATATACTGATACATACACTGATACATATACTGATACATATACTGATACATATACTGATACATATACTGATACATGTACTGATACATATACTGATACATGTACTGATACATACACTGATACATGTACTGATACATATACTGATACATATACTGATGCATATACTGATACATACACTGATGCATATACTGATACATGTACTGATACATACACTGATACATATACTGATACATGTACTGATACATACACTGATACATGTACTGATACATATACTGATACATATACTGATGCATACACTGATACATACACTGATGCATATACTGATACATGTACTGATACATGTACTGATACATACACTGATACATACTGATACATGTACTGATACATATACTGATACATGTACTGATACATACACTGATACATGTACTGATACATATACTGATACATATACTGATGCATATACTGATACATACACTGATGCATATACTGATACATGTACTGATACATACACTGATACATGTACTGATACATACACTGATACATACACTGATACATACACTGATACATATACTGATACATATACTGATACATATACTGATACAAATGAACATATGAGCTTTTCTATCTTCTTAACTAATTCTTCACTTTCACTAATAATTGTTTATATATATATATAAGGTACTTCACTTCACGACTTATAAGCTAACTATTTATGGACCTGCTACC
>JAZGLO010005922.1:0-17607 GCA_036873155.1 Biomphalaria sudanica | reverse complement strand
TTTATTAAATTTTGTTTTTGTATTTGAAGATTATGGTTCAGTGTTTTATGTATAATTGCTACTTGACTTTTGAGTCTTCTGTTCTGAAGGCTTTCTAAATTTAGTGATTTTACTAAAGGTGTTACTCTAGTGAAATGTAAATATTAGTTTGTTATGAATCTCACTGCTCTATTGTGTTCCAGTTTCTTAATGTTTTCTTGAGTTGAGGGGTCCCAAACGGAGGATGCATATTCTAGTATTGGCCTAACCAAGCTGATCTAAAAAAAACAACAACGCCTCTAACGATTTGTAAGATGTATATAGGAGGTATTGTCTTATTTTTAAAAATGTATTTTTTTAATGTTTCTCTTGTTAAGAAGATAATACCTCCTTTAAAACTTATAGAGCGTTTTTTTTTTTAAATAACTATTGAATGTTAGATACAAAAAAAAACAATGGAAAATTTTTATAAAACATTCCCATTTCTCCCTGCTCCCTTTATCCCGAGTAAGAATCCTGGTTAAAGATCTACAACACTTTATAATATTCCAATGATACTCCTTTAGATTCAGACTTAGAATACGATGTAAGCATTTCCCTGAACATTAATTTAATAAAGCATAGAGTCAATGCCTTACATTCGGAAATTCCAGAATGCGATAGTCCTTTCAAGAGCACGATAGAGAAATAACCGATGCTCGATCAGGATCTAGGCCTAGTTCTCTAGCCAAATTTAAACTTAACATTTCTTTTTTACTTTGAAAAATTATAACGGTTAAAATAGAGTTTTTCTCCGTGTGGCCAACAAGCTAGTAATGCTTTTCTCAGCGATATAAATCAACTTTTAAATTACTTAGAAAATCGTTAGAGCGTTCTTGAGATTAGAGTCCAGGTTCAAACCTCCACCTTCCTTGAAGTTCTGACTTAATAAATGTAGTGGAAAAAGAATTATTTTTTTAAAGTTTGAGTTAAAATAGTTAAAATCAATAAAGTGAAGTTGTTACGTAGGTGTGTGTTTGTAACGACTGACCCGCAGGGGCCAACTGCAAGTTTATAACACAAACTCCTTTACATATCTTTTTGGTTTTCAAACGAAACAATGACAAATGCATATACTCGAGAGCATATATACCCGAGAACATATATACTCGAGAACATATGTAGTCAAGAACATATATACCCGATAACATATATAGTCGAGAACATATATACTCGATAACATATATAGTCGAGAACATATATACTCGATAACATATATACTCAAGAAAATATATAGTCGAGAACATATATAGTCGAGAACATATACCTGAGAACATATATAGTCGAGAACATATATAGTTGAGAACATATATACCCAGAAACATATATACCCAAGAACATATATACTCGAAAATATATATACCCGAGAACATAGATACCCGAGAACATAGATACCCAAGAACATATATACCCAAGAACATATATACCCGAGAACATATATACCCGAGAACCTAAAAATATGCACGTATCAAATTTCTAATTGTAAAGACTTCATTTGTTGGGCCTCCAGTGAAGCGTATCGACTGTTCGATCTACTGTTTCAGTCTAGAGCGCAGTCAAATCATCCCAGATAGCGGAGGGGATGGAGAAGAAAAGGTGAGGGCCGTTAGCGAACAGCTTGTAGATCTCAACCAACTGGCTAGAACATGGACATCGAGATCGTGATAAAGATTGTGGGGAATTCAGAGAGATACTGACCGTACAAGAGTTGTATTAACAATCAGATATAGTGCCTCTTACAAACACATAACGACCTATACGTCGGCTGGAGGCACGGTGGCTGAGCGGTAAAGCGCTTGACTTCCAAACCGGGGATCCCGGGGTTCGAATCCTGTGATTTTTAATTTCGGGATCCTTGGGCGCCTCTGAGTCCACCTGACATTAGTTGGGGAAAAGTAAAGGCGGTTGGTCGTTGTGCTGGCCACATGACACCCTCGTAAACCGTAGGCCACAGAAACAGATGACCTTTACATCATCTACCCTATGGACCACAAGGTCTGAAAGGGGAACTTTACTATACTTCGGTAGACGAGTTGTATCAACAGTCAGATATAGTGTCTTTTACAAACACATAACGACATAAACATCAGTAGACGAGTTGTATTAATAGTCAGATATAGTATCTCTTACAAACACATAACGACATCAACTCCATACAGATGATTACTGTCACATATCGTAAATGGAACTTACCTGAAAACAGAATTGACAAGACTTCTTCCCCCAGTGTCAGAATTTCACAATGCCCAAAAAGATCACCTCACGAGGACACACCGAGGAGGGAGAATGCCAGAGAGACTCACAGAACGAGAGAGAGAGAAACAGAGAGAGAGAGAGAGAGAGGAGCGATGTTTTCGAAAGAGGAAATAGAAGTATTGAGTTTTAATCAAAGAATGGAGGCTGAGTCAATGACGTCTCTCGCCTGACAGTCAACGAAGAATTCCCCCCGCGCCCATTCCCTCCTCACCAGCCACCCACGCAATCCATTCCGGGTGTAAGCTCGAAGGGGAGACTCCGTGATACGGGGGGGGGGGGGGGGAGAAGGGGTAGTGGGGCGATCGAAGAGGGAGACGGGGGGCGTAAGAAATCAAGATGGATCCCTCTCTCAGCGCGCCCTGTTTGTGTGTAGAATAATTCTACCGAAACATTTTGGGCCAGACATGTTTAGAACTATTCGCTGTGTCGCGTTCAGAGCAAACTGCAACAAAACGCAAATGTACACGGGTCTGGGACGAGACAAGCTGACTTACAAACTCTACGCTAGACCTGACAAGGAAAAGGGTTGATGGTAGAATGATGGAAACAGCCCTCATTGCAATGCTTGGTAAGTTCATGACTTCTTTCATTCCATTGTATTACTTTTTGTTTGACAATGATTCTTGTGGGGGGGGGGGGGGAAGGGGGGGGGGGTAACGGTGCATTTAAGCCCGTAAAGAAAAAAATACAATCTCTATATGGTCCTGTATTTGCCCATTCGGACACGTATAAGGCCCAGCCTTTCTCCCTTCATCTAGTGTGAGCTGCTATTATAATGAAGTCATAACCCAAAATTACGGGAATCGAACACCAGTCAGTCGTTTCAGTAGTCGTAGGCCCTGCCCCGACCTGTCGGCCAGCAAAGACTATTTCACCATCCGTATTTCTCAACAATGATTCGATTGTTGGATAGCAACATGCAGAATGTGACATTTACTGTTTTTGTTCCTAACTTGTAACGATTTTGTATTTATGACTGTGGTTACAATACAATGCTTTTTTCCCCCCCTTATGTATATATATATATATATATATATATATATATAAATGGCACAAACAGAGTCGCTTGCCGGGGAAATACAAAATGACTCAAATATACGGAAGAAACTGCTAGACTTCTTGTTTCTTTCTTTGAATGAGCTCCTTTCAAACATGAATTCAAATAATTCACAATACAGCACTAGTTGACAGATGTTCTGACACAACCGTTGAAATAATACCTCCACAGAGTAATAACACTTCAATATATTGACACAAGTGAACAGCTGAGCTTTTTGATCTTCTTTAACTTGACTTTCAGTCAATGGACTTCAAATATGAAAGTACTCAAAGACTTATTACGACTTATGAACCCGCAACAGCTCTAGGACCTGTAACTACTCTCGGACCTGTAACAACTCAAGGAGCCCGCCTAACTCATTTTTCCCGATAATTTATACCTTTTTAAGTCGCATTTTCTAGAATCTTAGAAACTTCTATTCTAAATATTTCTTAAAGCTATGACCTAAAAACTGACGTCTGACACTTTTTATAGTGCTCATAATCCCTTAAGGATTTACTATCCCTATATAGGTCAAGTGCTAAGACTTACAAAACTGTGGTATACAAAAAAAAAAAAGATCTACTCACAACTAAATAGTAAACATTTTAATAATCTAAAAAAAAATCTGTTGTAAATATGTATATATTTAAAAGTACTTTGCCCCATCTCAACAAATTTTGTATTTTTGTAGTCAACCCCACCTCTCGGATAAAGCCCAGTATATTCCCAGGATCAACGCAATCAGTGTTTTGAGGTTTTCTATTCTAAAATATTTCCCTCCAATATCCTGGTATCTGTGGCAATCTACGGTGAGGTAACAGTCACAGCAGCCACCGTACAATCAAAGAAACACAGTTTTAGTGAAAACTTGGCTTTTGCTATAATTTATTTACTGTACCGCTTTTACCAAAGAGATGTCGAGACAAGATGCAGCAGATGATCTGTTGCAAGACTCGAGGCCTATTAATGCGACATAAAAGACTTCTTAATTTATCTCTCGAGTGTTTAGTATCGCTACTGACTATTCATTTAGTAACTGTGAAAATGGTTTTGAAAAGTGTTACAGATGCCAACTTTCAGGTTCAAACAAAGTGAGACTGGTGCCAACTTTTAGGTTCAAACAAAGTGAGACTATATCCAAGCGTAGCTGGAGTTAGTGAAATAGTGATATAGTTTAAAAACGTCATGTCATCAATATTTTAATATCACCTCATTTGGAAATCGAATACTTCAAGCATAGTAAAAGTAAAACGCTCCCCCTTCAGACCTTGTGGTCTATAGGGCAGATGATGTAAACCGTAGGCCACTAAAAAAAAAAAAACAACATGAAAACAGAAACTTCAAGCATAGAAACATAAAACAATTGGTATATTGAATCTACGGACAGGATCGAAATGAGGCATAATAAGTCATGGTCCCGAACGTTCAGTGAAGCCCCCTTCTAAACACTGCCGTCTCAGAATAGATTTTAGAATAGTCAAGATGCCCGTTACGGAGTAGTTAAATATTATTCGTAGCCTGCGAGATGTTTTTTTTTTTAAATACAATTTTTAGCACTTTCAGTTGTTTCTAGAAACAGTATTCAGTATTCACAGATATGGCAAAATATGTAGAATTAGGTCCCCTTAGATAACTGTCCACATTATTTCGTTCACGCCCATTCAAGTTCAAACTTTAAACAATTTTTTTTTTGTTTGCCTTACAAAACACGATTATTATTATTTGGTTTTGATATCGAGTAAGGGAAATAAATTCTACATTCTTGAGTGATACAGTTGTAACTGTTTTATAAGAAAAAACAAAAAAAAAGACTTTTTAAAATTTGGCTGTTTTTTGTTTTTATTTTAATTCATTCCTTGACAATAATGGTGTCACTTTTTGGATTGACTAATGAGGAGGAAGAGAAGGTAAAGGTTGATAGGGTGAATGACGAGTAAGAGGAGAGAGGGAGAGGGAGGGGAAGTAGAGGGAGAGAGGGAGAGGGAAAAGAGAAACTTAAACTGGCTTTCTGTTTGTTCTCTATCACTCTGTTAGGTCTTCCTTCATGTCGTTCAGAGAACTGGCTTTCTGTTTGTTCTCTATCACTCTGTTAGGTCTTCCTTCATGTCGTTCAGAGAACTGGCTTTCTGTTTGTTCTCTATCACTCTGTTAGGTCTTCCTTCATGTTGTTCAGAGAACTGGCTTTCTGTTTGTTCTCTATCACTGTTAGGTCTTCCTTCATGCCGTTCAGAGAACTGGCTTTCTGTTTGTTCTCTATCACTCTGTGAGGTCTTCCTTCATGTCGTTCAGAGAACTGGCTTTCTGTTTGTACTCTATCACTCTGTGAGGTCTTTCTTCATGTCGTCCACAAACAACAACACCAAAACGTTCAGGCAAACCAATTGATTGATACACGTTTGATTGATACAAGTTTGATTGATACACGTTTGATTGATACAAGTTTGATTGATACAAGTTTGATTGATACACGTTTGATTGATACAAGTTTGATTGATACAAGTTTGATTAATACAAGTTTGATTGATAAGCGTTTGATTGATACAAGTTTGATTGATACAAGTTTGATTGATACACGTTTGATTGATAGAATTTTGATTGATAGAAGTTTGATTGATACAAGTTTGATTGATAGAAGTTTGATTGATACAAGTTTGATTGATACACGTTTGATTGATACACGTTTGATTGATACAAGTTTGATTGATACAAGTTTGATTAATACACGTTTGATTGATACACGTTTGATTGATACAAGTTTGATTGATACATGTTTGATTGATACAAGTTTGATTGATACAAGTTTGATTGATACACGTTTGATTGATACAAGTTTGATTGATACACGTTTGATTGAAACACGTTTGATTGATACAAGTTTGATTGATACAAGTTTGATTGATACAAGTTTGATTGATACACGTTTGATTGAAACACGTTTGATTGATACAAGTTTGATTGATACAAGTTTGATTGATACAAGTTTGATTGATACAAGTTTGATTGATACACGTTTGAATGATAGAAGTTTGATTGATAGAAGTTTGATTGATAGAAGTTTGATTGATACAAGTTTGATTGATACAAGTTTATTTGATACAAGTTTGATTGATACAAGTTTGATTGATACAAGTTTGATTGATACAAGTTTGATCAATACAAGTTTGATTGATACACGATTTTTTGATACAAGTTTGATTGATACACGATTGATTGATACAAGTTTGATTGATACAAGTTTAATTGATACAAGTTTGATTAATACAAGTTTGATTGATACAAGTTTGATCGATACAAGTTTGATCGATACAAGTTTGATTGATACAAGTTTGATTGATACAAGTTTGATCGATACAAGTTTGATCGATACAAGTTTGATTGATACAAGTTTGATTGATACACGTTTGATTGATACAAGTTTGATTGATACAAGTCTGATTGATACACGTTTGATTGATACAAGTTTGATTGATACAAGAGCGCGCATAATTCCAGTAACATCAGGGATGGTGGACGTACTTAGAAGTCATCAGACATTTAATACTACAACAAGTACTTTGACTATAAAAGATAAAAAGTCTAGTCATTGTGTTTCTGAAACCATTTCAAGTTCAGATCTCAGCTATACCTAATAGTGAGGGAATTTGTTTTTGTATTCCAACTATGTATTCAACCGATTAACATTCTTATCAAATCAGATCAATCTATCGACTAGAAAGGGACTAGAAATAATATGTGTCCAACCGGTTAACAATCTAATCAAATCAGATCAATCTAGAGACTAGAAAGAGACTGGAAATAATATGTGTCCAACCGGTTAACATTATAATCAAATCAGATCAATCTATCGACTAGAAAGGGACTAGAAATAATATGTGTCCAACCGGTTAACATTATAATCTATTCAGATCAATCTATCGACTAGAAAGGGACTAGAAATAATATGTGTCCAACCGGTTAACAATCTAATCAAATCAGATCAATCTATCGACTAGAAAGGGACTAGAAATAATATGTGTCCAACCGGTTAACAATCTAATCAAATCAGATCAATCTATCGACTAGAAAGGGGCTAGAAATAATATGTGTCCAACCGGTTAACAATCTAATCAAATCAGATCAATCTATCGACTAGAAATAATATGTGTCCAACCTGTTAACATTATAATCTATTCAGATCAATCTATCGACTAGAAAGGGACTAGAAATAATATGTGTCCAACCGGTTAACATTATAATCTATTCAGATCAATCTATCGACTTGAAAGGGACTAGAAATAATATGTGTCCAACCGGTTAACAATCTAATCAAATCAGATCAATCTATCGACTAGAAAGGGACTGGAAATAATATGTGTCCAACCGGTTAACAATCTAATCAAATCAGATCAATCTATCGACTAGAAAGGGACTGGAAATAATATGTGTCCAACCGGTTAACAATCTAATTAAATCAGATCAATCGATCGACTAGAAAGGGACTAGAAATAATATGTGTCCAACCGGTTAACAATCTAATCAAATCAGATCAATCTATCGACTAGAAAGGGACTGGAAATAATATGTGTCCAACCGATTAACAATCTAATCAAATCAGATCAATCTATCGACTAGAAAGGGGCTAGAAATAAAATGTGTCCAACCGGTTAACAATCTAATCAAATCAGATCATCTATCGACTAGAAAGGGACTGGAAATAATATGTGTCCAACCGGTTAACAATCTAATCAAATCAGATCAATCTATCGACTAGAAAGGGACTGGAAATAATATGTGTCCAACCGGTTAACATTATAATCTATTCAGATCAATCTATCGACTAGAAAGGGGCATGAACTATTGTTAGTGGGTCAAGGAGGTGACGGAAAATAAACTCCCCTGGCCAGGGGACACAAATCGAACGCTGGTCTATTCTTAGACTTTCCGAAAACGTCCAAGTTTCAATAAAAGAAACGAGCTCGCCAGGCCTTAGCAACACGTCAGACAGACATTTTCATCAATAACCCAACTCAATTCCTTTTTTTTCAAAGCTTCGACGAAGAAAAGACAAGCGAACGACAGGCTCAATCGAGTGGACATGTCGGATCGCGGAGCCATAAATAGCAGCAGAGAATAATGGGTGATGCCAGGGACACTGAGACCACGCAGACGTACACTACGAGCGCCGCGCGCGCGCGCGCGCACACACACACACAAATAGGGACTATTTCCGGAGGCCACTTCCTTTACGTCAAGGCATGGGCCGAATACGTCACTGTATTAAAGCAGCTCCAGTTCCATTTCAAGTGTAGAGGGTAACGAGCTGAGTTGGGCGTGCAAAGTAGGGGGGGGGGAGGGATAAAATCGACCACGGAAATCAACTACTGGGCGGTCCAGGCTCCAGAACTAGGTGCTGCATATATTCACTGCTACTATACACTAAAAGTGAGATTTATATGAACTATGTAATCTATTAGGCTGTTAATAAAATTAGCTATGGAGATTCAACAAGTGAATAGCAAGCAACAGGGGGAAGAGAAAAAAAAGAGGCCTTTTAAAAAATAAAGCTTATCTAAGACAAATAACCGCTAATTACTGCCATTTATCTGAAAATGGCAGAGTTTAGCTCCCTTTCTGCCATATAAAAAAGAATTAATTAGCACTAATTGATTAACTGATTGGTTAATTTTTCGATAGATTCGTGTATTGTCATCGACTATGAATAATTATACAAAATTTCAACTTGACCCGAGAATGGGATGTGGGAGGAGAAAAACGCGTCCTAACGTAATACGGGGATTAAACCCATATTTACATCCACATCTCTCATTAGGTAGCGGTTATTCCCCTTATTTCGATATCAATCAAAATGATTAATCACCAGTAAATAATCGGTAAATAACTTGATCCAATAAACGAAAATGGAAAAAAAAAACATGTTCAAACCTTTTTTTACCAGACAGACACTAAAGAATAAAATAAAGTGTCTCCACTAAAACTGTGTCCGTTGATGATGTTGGCTGGACACAGTCCATCCTACTCTGATGTTTACCCGACCCACGTTGGGGAAGTAAAGGTCTTGATGCTGGCCAAAGGACATCGACCCTAGAAGCTGGTCAGCTTTACATCATCTGCCCCAGTAGAGCGCAAGGTCTGAAAACGGTATGTTTACCTGACTTTTCGATAATGATCTAAGCCAGTGATGCTCAACCTAATTCGACCTGTGGGCCGTTTTAATTTCCGAGGAACGTGTCTCGGGCGACACGAACGAAAAGGTACAAAAACGAAATGAAATTGACCTGAAACTATTTGATAAGAAACCCGTGGATCAATTACTTACATTAAATAATGGGGTATTTGAAGTGATTATCACTTTTTTTACCAGTCAGAAAATAGCTTCATTTCTATACTTAAAATATGAGTAACATTGTAGCTACCTTCACCACCGACTCATTTTCTTGTCTTTTTTTTTTTTTCGGTAAATATTTCCATTGGTCCTCCAATCTCTAGGAGTATTTATTTAAACAATTTTTTATCCACAAAAAGAGTAAAAATCCGTTCACTTTTCCTGGTAGATTCTACAGTGCCGTTTAATAAACCCACAAATGTTGAAGGTCATGATACTAATCCGTCAGAGAACAATTGAGGGCCCTAACGTAGGTAAAGATACATTTTAAAACTTTTTTTTTTGGGTAGGAGAATTTTGCACTTTGTACCGACATTTAGGTGGGCCGGATGGAACCACATCGCGGGCCATATCTTGGGCATTACTGGTCTAAGCCTTCCAACCTACAAAAAAGAGTGTTTCGTAGAAGAAAAATACATGAGGAGTGCAGTATCTCACAGTACTACGCATCCCCAGCTAAAACCTACATATTTTGCCACACCCAGCGAAGACATAACCATTGTCCGATTTAGTCGGTCGATTCAGATTCTCTTTTTATCGTCTGCGTCTGTCCTCGGCAGTGTTTTTTTTCCTTAAGTTCTCAAATGTGTATCCCGCGGCCTTTGTAAATTATCTCCAGCTGTCTCGTTCCGACACCATATTTATAAGCGAGGATTTGTAAAAAAAAATGTCAAACTAGTATGATATATAAATAAAAAATAAAGAAAACAAAACTGTCAGCAAAAAACAAACATTTATAAAGGTAATTTAGCTATTAGCTGGAACATGTATGCAATAGAAGTCGAGCATTCAGAGTTGGCAACATTGATTGTGTTTCGTGCCTAGATCAACTACAGCTCAGCTAGTCAAGGAAAGAAATTACATTTTTAAAAAAAAATAGGTCAAAATAAGGAAGTTCAATTTTCTTGAGATCAATAAGAGAAAGTCCCTAGAATGCCCCCCAGCAGACTTGGAGTTCGTTACGAGAATGGGGCACGACAGATGCTGACACATTTCAGCTTTGTTTACAGAGTCGAAGATCTTGGATATTTTTTACTCAGTGTTTCTCAGACTGTGAGGCGGCGGCCTCTCATGTTGATTTCGCCAGCGGTATCTGCAGCAAGATGAAGAACATATTTCTGTACGTTTTCTTCAAGGCCGCGCAGTGGCTGAGTGGTTAATCGCTTGCCTTCCGAACCTGGGGTCCTGGGTTCGAATCTCGGTGAAAACTGGGATTTTTAATTTCGGGATTTTTTAGGGCGCTCTTGAGTCCACCTGACAGTAGGAAAGTAAACGCGATTGGTCATTGCGCTGGCCACATGACACCCTGCTCGTCAACCGTTGGCCAAAGAAACAGACGTCATCAGAAGTATCGATTGTGAGGTCTGAAAGGGAACTTTACTTCTCCAATGCCATTCTAACCGTTTTTCTATCGTCAGAACGGTCATCACGTTTATGCATATGAAATAATTTATTGCTAAAGTCGTTCACTGCCCTTAAGATAAAAACAATCCCATGCCTGCTGAAGAAATCGAGTTCTTTAAAACTACGGATAGTCTGGGCGCATTGGCAAGTTTGTGGCCCAAAGGAGAGGCGAGCCTTGGTTGCGGGTATATATCCAAACTGAGCAAGTCAAGGGTTCAGTGGCAGTTACGCCTTACAAAGAACAAGCGAAATCTAAACGCAATCTTTTTTTTTAAGGAAAGCTTTTCCAAGGGGAAGAACTGTTAAAGCCACTGCTGGGAAAAGCTCCTTTTTTCTACAACAAACAAAATTAATTTACACTTATTAATTAACGAACTGGTAATTTTTTTAATTGAATAAAAGAATAGGAAAGTGAGAAGTTGGAGAATAAACGTATACAAAACGTAATAAGGGGAATAACTCCAAATATGCATCGACATCTCTCAATAAGTAGCCAATATTTACCTTTTTCGATTCCAAAATACCAATAATTGATTGGTTAATTTGTTTTATTGATTGTTTTGTTTAGGTACAATAAATACGAGTGTAATTTTTCACTTTGACCATAGAGTGAATGTTGGAGAAATAACATATAAAAAAAAATAGTACCCAGACAGACGGACAGGCAGAGCGAGTGTATATAAGCTTTGTAAAAAAAAATTCTTAAAATATCAAAGAGTGACAGATCAAGTAGCCACTAAGAGAGTTGTTTTGTTCTTTTCCTAGCGAAACTCCGAGATATTCAGGAAATGTTGTAACAAGTAACACAAACAACTTCTGTTATATCCAGTGCATAAATAAGGCTTACTGTAAAGGTAATAAAGGCACCCCCTTGCGATCTAATGGGGGCAGACGATGTAACGCTTATCTATCTCTATGGCCGACCAGTAAACACGAGAGTGCCATGTGGACAAGCACTACTAACAGCTGCCTTTACTTTCCCACCAGACTTCGTTGGGATTCCATCTCGATACCCTCCGGCTAGGAAGCCAAGCGCTTATCACTCAGCCACTAGATCCCCCCATGACAGGAAGAGGTTCGGCTGACTAAGTGTAGTGACCTAGTTTAGCTTAGAGAGTATGTTAGCTCGTAAATAAATCTTGTGCTTTGCATCTAGTGACAGTAAAAAAAATAAAAAAATAGTGACGTAGCCAGACAGACGAATGACGTTGCAGAATAGGTGTACACGACACGAGAATATGGCTTGGGCTTGAAGCAAGACGAACAGTGAAGGAACTGCTAATTATAACTGACCGGATTTTCGTTCATGACGATCAACCCCATTCGTAAATAAACATCGCTTGAATTATTCACAGGCCTTATATCGATTTTGTCTTTGTAAGCTAGTGTATTGTTTCTTATCACTGCATCAGTGGATTAAAGATTTACTGAAAGGGAGAGAACAAACTGTAATAATAAATGGCTCTAAATCGACACCGATAACAGTAAACTCAGGAGTACCTCAAGGAACAGTCTTGGGTCCACTACTATTTTTAATTTACATAAATGATTTACCAAATTGCATTACTTCAGGAACAAAAGTCAGATTATTTGCAGACGATTGCATAATATATAGAACAATAAAAACAAAACAAGACACAGACATTTTACAAAGAGAATTAGATGAATTACAGAAATGGGAATCAAATTGGAGCATGTCTTTCCACCCAGAAAAATGTCAGTTGTTAAGAGTAACAAAAAAACTAAAACAAATTAATTCCACTTATCTTATTCATGGCAAACCAGTAACACAGACTAAAAACTCAAAATACCTAGGTGTTATAATAAATGAAAAACTGTCATGGAATCCACATATTGATGAAACTATAAAGAATCCAACAAAGCATTAGGGTTTATTAAAAGAAATTTCTATAAATCAAATAAGAACATAAAACTAAAATGTTATTTAACCTTGGTTAGGCCAATAATAGAATATGCATCCTCCATTTGGGACCCCTCAACTCAAGAAAACATTAAGAAACTGGAACAGACACAAAATAGAGCAGTGAGATTCATAACAAATGAATATTCACATTTGACTAGAGTAACACCTATAGTAAAATCACTAAATTTAGAAAGCCTTCAGGACAGAAGACTCAAAAGTAAAGTAGCAATTATACATAAAACACTGAACCATAATCTTCAAATACAAAAACAAAATTTAATAAAATACTCTGAAAGACACAAAGATAAAGGCACATTCCTCATCCCATATTCTAGGACAAATTTGTACAAATACTCCTTCTTCCCTAGTGCTATTAGAGCATGGAATGGGTTGCCTGAGGTAGCCAGGAAAACCAGTGACTTGGCAGAACTTAAGTCATTGGTTAATACGCATAACTAAATGCATGACGCGTAGGACGTAATCATCTTCTTTTTTGAAGTAACGTCTGTATTATATAAGATAAGATAAGATAAGATAAGATTATCATTGTGTCCCTTGAATGTCAACGAATTCGTATTTTATAGAGTAATAATGAGGAAGTCATCGAATTCGTGTGATGGGGAGTGGACTGCAGTGAACATACACATTCAAATACCCAGGACAAAATATATATGCATGAAGACAGAAAGCCTTTAAGGTTGACATACTCTACAACTACATGATCAGATAATTAACGTTAGATTTTTTTTTGGTCTACTTTTCAAATCATTTTCGTTACCACTTTCTGTCAGTGAAGTCAGATTAGTTAAATTAGTAAAGGGAAGTAATGCTTGAATTTTTTTTTAATCTATAAAAAAAAAATTCAGATTATGCCCCTTGTGCTTATAAAAATAAAAAAAGCTCATACATTATAAACATCGCAAGTTTGTGTGTGTGTTTTAACTTTTGAAAGCTTCTGATAATGCCGCACGATTTTACTACAAACAAAAAAAACTTCTGACGTGAACATTATTACAATACACCTTTTTTGTAACCTCGATCACGAGCATAAGAGAACAAGACAAAAAAAAATTAATCAAACTGCCATTATCACACATAGAGATATATGTACTTACGTCTCTTGAGTGAGGCCGCCTGCAGGATGGCGGTCACTATGTCCGAGTTTCTCTGTAGCCTGGCCAGGCAGCGGTCCCTCCTCTTCAGTTGCTTCACTAGACGGACATTCATGACGGCGATGCTGTGCTGCAGGTCAGCCAGCAGACGTTCCAGCTGGCATTTGCCTACACAGAACAAGCGTAGTCCAACATTAAAGCAAAGCGCCAATATGAGTGTAAAGAAACATTCGACTAATTTGCATAACAGGACTTAAAATAATTCATCACTAAATGACTTAACACAAGCGCAAAACTAAGTAAAGACAACAAATATTAACCCTTTGTCTCCTTATCAACGATACTAACGTGGATTTAACCCCATTAAATTTAATTAATTTTGGTTTTATAAACTTTAATTTTCGTTATATAAAAAAGAGCACGCGTTCTCCTAAAATTCTATACCAAAAGTAACGTCTTCTGCTTACAAACTAACATGCTATTGAAGTTTAATCGCAAAAGGGCAGAATGTATATAGGGATCATTGTGTCTCGGAAGACAATGGTTGCGCCCAGGTAAATCAATGACTTTGGCTTCGTCTTGAGACGGGGCAGAATCTGGTGTGACTGATCAAGCCAATTCTGGAGCTGCAGAGTTTAACACAGTTCGTGTATGTGTATGCATCTGACTTAGGGCTAGTTGACAGGGCAGCTTTCTTCTTCTTTCTCATAACTGATACAGCTTTGTTTCTTTTGCACTCGGCGAAGTTCGTAACAGCACGTACAGCCTGTGTCCATGCTGTCCGGTCTTGGACTATGTCCTCCCACATACTTTGTTTGATGCCTGTGGTTCTCATGTCTCGCTTACAGACATCTTGGGTCTGACTCCCTCTGCAAGCTCAGTATGTCTTTAGGGATTCTTCCATCTGGCATGCGAGTGACATGACCGAGCCAGCGTAGTCTCCTCTGTATAAGAAGAGCATAGATGCTGTGCACATTTGCCCGTTTCAGAACGTCCTTTTTGGAGACATGATTTCTCCAGGAGATGCACGTTATGCGTCGCAGGCAGCGTAAGTGGAAGCTATTCAATGTGTTCTTGATGCATGTAAGTTGCCCAACTCTCACTGCCATAAAGAAGTGTGCTCAGAGCGCAGGCATTGTAGACTAGGATTTTGGTCGCCGTAGTCAATATGGTATTTTCCCACACGCGCTTGGAGAGTTTTGACATTGCTACAGAAGCCTTTCCTATTCTTGTCAGCTCAGTGTCTAAATCTACGTTGAGGCAATTGTTGTTTCCAAGTATGTGAATTCCTGCACCAATGTAAGTGTGTGATTTCCAATATGTATCGTTAGTATTTCTGCGACATCTTGTGCCAGGATTTTGGTCTTGGAGAGGCATATTGTAAGGCTAAACTCTTGACAAGCAGCTGCCAGAGCATTCACAAGCCTCTGCAATCCTTCTCCTGTGTCAGATATGAGTGCAGTATCATCAGCGAGCAGCTGTTCCCTAATCAAGATACGCCCTCTCTTAGTTTTGGCTCTAAGGCGTGCCAGGTTAAATAGCTTTCTTTCGGGAATGCGACACCCTCAATTCAAAGCGAAACAGAAAACAACACAGAGAACTCTACTCTGAACCCTCCTGCTAACCGAACAACTAAGTCATTCTTATCGGGGGAAGTGGGCCCGGTTGAAGCCCCGACCATCAAGTCACCAAGTAACGTTGTTAGTACTGATACTGATAGTACTGTTACTGATAGTACTGATACTGATAGAATTGATATTGCCTATTTAAACTGCCGATACAACGTAAGAGAAGAAAAATCAAAACCCAACTACAGGTTTTAACAGACTAATGTGTTTGATAAGCAGTTGCTGAATAATAGACTAATGTGTTTCATAAACAGTTTGCTATTAGCCAGTATTGCAGATGTATTTAGATGTTTATGTTTTATTGATCTTTGTATTTTGCTTTGACTGCCTGTGGTTGTTATATGTATACAATTTAAACGTGAGGTGAATGTCGTGAATTTTTTTATTTGGTTGTCGCCCCTTAGTGTTTGTTAATATTTGTTAGCCTGTGTACTGACCGTATTTCGTGTTGTCATCTCTACTATGTGTGTAGTTGCTTGCCCGGGCATGCTACCCTGCCTCATAGTGGCGCCCGGGTGGAAACGATCGTAGGAGGAAACGATTAGGCTAAAGGGTAGCAAAACAAGACTCCCGTGGGGGTGCCTAAGGGGGTGCGAGAGCTTCCTCATTGCACTGTGCGGAGTTGTAAAAAAGCTCCCTCAACCTTGTCAAATCCAGGCGCCGTTCCTCAAGGGGCCATTACATAAATGGCGTGTCCTGCACGGTTAGCTTGGTATAGAAAAGGAAAATGGCAGGGGTCCCTGTGCACGGGGTCTCTGGCCGCGTGTCTGACACCCGCCAGACAGAACAGTGTAAACTGTTCTCATTCAGGCCGGTGAAAGGGAGCTCTTGTTCACTTTTGCTGGCCGAAGGCTCAACTCTACCTGACAGTTTCAAGAAGAAGAAGTGTAGTTGTTTGTCATTCAGTGAAATAAAGTTTTGAATGTAACATGGTTTTGTTATCATTAAGTACAACACGGAACATATGTTGTCTCATTCTGTTGTGCCCGGCTCCGATGCGAAAGATTAGACGTTGATCTTGTCGGGATTGCTTATAGAAATCGCCTATTACCGATCGAAAGGCGCGAGAGGACCTAAAACAGTAGAAACGATATTTGTCGACAGATTACTGAATATAAAAATAGAACAAAAAAAAATAAATCGCTAGGAAGACAAGTGGGCTAGGCAACGTAAAAATATGAACCACTATGATCCTACAAGGAAATGAGATGATGTCTACTGACTGGGAAAAGTTGTGCACTTTGTTTACGAGCAGTGTAAAGGCACGAGCGCCAAGAAAGATAACTTTGTAATGATGGCAGCTTTCTATTTATAATGCTTGGAAATTTATCAAAGGATTTTGTCAATGTGTGATTTTAAACATTCTTTCTTTTGAACCTGACGCAAGACCTGATGCAAGACCTGATGCAAGACTTGATGCAAGACCTGATGCAGGACCTTATGCAAGACCTTATGCAAGACTTGATGCAAGACCTGATGCAAGACCTGATGCAAGACCTGATGCAAGACTTGATGCAAGACCTGATGCAAGACCTGATGCAAGACCTGATGCAAGACCTGATGCAAGACTTGATGCAAGACCTGATGCAAGACCTGATGCAGGACCTTATGCAAGACCTTATGCAAGACTTGATGCAAGACCTGATGCAAGACCTGATGCAGGACCTTATGCAAGACCTTATGCAAGACCTGATGCATGACCTGATGCAAGACCTGATGCAAGACCTGATGCAAGACTTGATGCAAGACCTGATGCAAGACTTGATGCAAGACTTGATGCAAGACCTGATGCAAGACCTGATGCAAGACCTGATGCAAGACTTGATGCAAGACTTGATGCA
>JAZGLO010005921.1:0-23900 GCA_036873155.1 Biomphalaria sudanica | reverse complement strand
AGCATTTTATTCTGCGTCAAGCACATATTGGAGCTAAGAATGACGAATGGACAGGCTAGGTTTTGGCTGGGTAAGCATTTTATTCTGCGTCAAGCACATATTGGAGCTAAGAATGACGAATGGACAGGCTAGGTTTTGGCTGGGTATAGATAAGATAGAGCATTTTATTCTGCGTCAAGCACATATTGGGGCTAAGAAGGACGAAAGGACAGGCTAGGTTTTAAACCTGGTCTTACAGAACATTAAACAAAATCCTTTAACATTCTTCTAAACAGTCTCCCAGACAGACTAGGGCTTAAACCATTCCTTACAGAACATTAACCAAATCACCAAACATTACACAGTGTTCTCAAAGTTAAAGACTGCTAAAAGGCGGTGTCAGCAGTAACACTTGCCACTTGAGCGTGCAAAAGGATATCCAATTACCAAACAAAACACTTGGTAGCTACACGACTAAAGTGGCCTGTCCCTGGCGAACATTGAGACTCATTAGAGAATGTGGCCACTTAAGACATCGGCCTTCACATTGCTGGCTACTCTCTTTCTGTGTTTTATTTGAATGTTTGTTTTGTCGAGGAATAGATCTGACTACGTTTTAATTACGTTGTCCGGGTAAACTTTTTACTTTATTTGAGATCGTGACTTTTATGTTTTTTTTTCTGATCTTGTCCATGTCTTACATGTCTTGTTCAAGTCTTTCATGTCTTGTTCAAGTCTTTCATGTCTTGTTCATGTCTTTCGTGTCTTGTTCAAGCGTTTTATGTCTTGCTCAAGTCTTTCGTGTCTTGTTCAAGTCTTTCGTGTCTTGTTCAAGTCTTTCGTGTCTTGTTCAAGTCTTTCGTGTCTTGTTCAAGTCTTTCGTGTCTTGTTCAAGTCTTTCGTGTCTCGTTCAAGTCTTTCGTGTCTTGTTCAAGTCTTTCGTGTCTTGTTCAAGTCTTTCGTGTCTTGTTCAAGTCTTTCGTGTCTTGTTCAAGTCTTTTCGTGTCTTGTTCAAGTCTTTCATGTCTTGTTCAAGTCTCTTTCATGTCTTGTTCAAGTCTCTTTCATGTCTTGTTCAAGTCTTTCATGTCTTGTTCAAGTCTTTCATGCCTTGTTCAAGTCTTTCATGCCTTGTTCAAGTCTTTCATGTCTTGTTCAAGCCTTTCATGTCTTGTTCAAGCCTTTCATGTCTTGTTCAAGTCTCTTTCATGTCTTGTTCAAGTCTCTTTCATGTCTTGTTCAAGTCTCTTTCATGTCTTGTTCAAGTCTCTTTCATGTCTTGTTCAAGTCTCTTTCATGTCTTGTTCAAGTCTCTTTCATGTCTTGTTCAAGTCTCTTTCATGTCTTGTTCAAGTCTCTTTCATGTCTTGTTCAAGTCTCTTTCATGTCTTGTTCAAGTCTCTTTCATGTCTTGTTCAAGTCTCTTTCATGTCTTGTTCAAGACTTTCATGTCTTTTTGTTACCAACGGAGGCCTTGTGACAGTCACTTCCTGTAACTTCTGTTAAAAACTCTGTAGGTCAGTGCTATTTTCTATTTATTATCTGATCGTTTGCCTGTCAATGTTTTTGAAAGACCTCTAATACTATTGGCATGTAATTAAGAGCGTGTTGCACAATGACTACTGTCATCGCGTGTTCTCAGCTCATAGAGCAATAAACTAGCTCCCATTCAATTGCAATGCATTATCGCTGATGTCCTACACATATTGTGTGAGATCCGCTGCATTCTCATATTTCAGATTTGCATGGGATCGTACAATAATTTTATGGGAGATAAAGTCATGATTAGCAAGTCATTATTTTAAGATATATAGATCCATTTATATATTGTCAAAGCTGAAAGTTCCGCCTGAAGAAGCCGTAACTGAATCTAATGCAAATGTGCGTCCCTAGTGACATTGTGGGCTTTGAAGCAAAAATGATGTAGCAATAACAATATAATGTAGCTATTACAATATAGTTTAGCCGTAACAGTAATATGTAGGTATGGAAATATCGACTACGCTAGGGAAGAAATAGTTCTCTCTATAATGACTTTAGTGACCAATAATTTAACCAGGATTTTAGTCTTCATCTTCTTTGTAATTATCATAAGAGTGTAGTCATACACTCTTGAAACTCTAGGCCCTTTTTCCTCTCTCTCTCTCAAATCGGCCTGTCTGACCAACTGATATGTTTAAGAGGAATCCAATGACCTACTGACCTAACCTTAAAAATATTGGTCTCAATTGCCTATTAGTGTTAAGGAAAAAGAGACGCGAAGAAAAAAAAATCTGGCAGACACAGATCAAATTTAAAGACAAATTATTATGGTACAAAACATCAGCCTTCTCACGTGACCAGTGATTGTGGCGCTCTTCTGGAAAGAAAAAACAAGAAGCCGCCTGCATCTGTAAATCGGAAACAAAGTGTCATTTTAATGATGTGTCTTATTGTGTTTATGTTTCAGGTCTGCCGTCCTTACCTTTGTGTTAGCCGCCCCACATCTTTCCTTTCATCACCATGTCTGACAAGCCCGATATCTCTGAGGTCACCACATTCGACAAAAACAAACTGAAGAAAGTCGAGACGACAGAGAAGAATCCTTTACCGACCAAAGAAAGTGAGTCTTTTTTTTTTAGAGTTAGTCATTTAGTCTAGGTTTGTTGTTTTGTTTTCAAATGTGCTTCAGTTTTGAAACTCGGGAGGCGCGGTGGCTGAGTGGTAAAGTGCTTAGCTTCCGAACATGTGGGTCCCGGGTTTGAATCCTGGCGAAGACTGGGATTTTTAATTTTGGGATCTTTAGGCAACTCTTGAGTCCGCCCAGCTCTAATGGATACCTGACGCTAGTTGTGGTCACATGACACCCTCGTCAACCGTGGGCCACAGAAACAGATACCTTTTAAAAAGTTGAATTTTCGCTGTAACACATCTTGAGCTTACAAATAGAAGTCTACGAAACAAACGAAAAAAAAAATGCCCGATAGAGAAACCAATCAGCTGAGAACGTTATGAAGACTCCGCGGGTAGTATTGAGATAATCGAATCTTTCTCGGCAACCCTCTGCTTGGAATTAGTAAAAACAATATGTCTATACACAGAATCAAGCGTAGCAAATATTACGTCGTTTGATACTCGCGTCGTGGTATTCGTCGCGGTATCGTCATTCGTCGCGGTATCGTCATTCGTCGTGGTATCGTCATTCGTCGTGGTATCATTCCAATCCATATTGAGCAATGCATATGTCGTGTGATGTAATTACACAGCGTAACATAACCTACTTCTTTGTACTCGAAAAAAAAATTGGAATAATTGTTGTTGGTCTACTTATTATATATATATATATTTTTAGCATCGATGCTTGGTAAATGATATATGTCTTGGCCAGGACCGCCGCTACCTATTGTGCAATGTGTGCATTGCACGCAGGCGGCCGACTTTAGGGGGCGGCCAAATCATAATTCCAAGGTTACTTTAAAAAAAAAATTAGTTAAATAGAAGAAAAAAAACTTAAATATTTTAAATAAATTCGAATTATTCCGCTATCCTTTGAATATATAAACGATATTCGTACATAAGAAATTATTTTCGAAACTAGAACAAATAAAATAGAGCAGCGTGCGAGGGATTTCCACGGGTTTTTACATAAGCGGCTGCTCATTTCTGGCCTTGAATTTTCGCGGGTTGTTTGTAATATTTGTTTTTGAGTCGAATTGCCGCCCTATAATAGATCTATTATTACTATTATTAGATAGTCAATTTTAAAAGTAACATTCACTGAGGGAGGGGGGGCGTTAGTTCCTCTCCTATGGAGGGAAAGGGCGCAACGTCCTGACAAAATGGGGTGTTACGGAGTGGAGTGTGTGTGTTTCCATAAGCGGCGGTGATAAGAGGTTAAGCGATTGATTGGTGGTTATGTAGTGACAATGATGAAATCAGCGTACCTAGTGCAAATGTCAGAATATCTTAAGACATGAAAGAGTAAAGACTTTATTTTGTTGTGAGCTAGATTTTGTTGTGAGCTAGATTTTGTTGTGAGCTAGATTTTGTTGTGAGCTAGATTTTGTTTTAAATATCAGTTTATTTCATTACTATTAGATCTATATCTCATCTCAAATTGAATCGCGAATAACAAAGAAGTTTGTTCAAGTTATTCAAAGTTTATTTATTAACCAATATAAAACGCCTTCATCGGTTCAGTTGTACTAGCCGTCTAGAGCTACAAGCCAACTATGGACCAACAGCGGCGGAGGGGGCGGCCAAAAAAAAAAAAAGGTCCAGACTTGAGCGGAAACTTGGC
This sequence comes from Biomphalaria sudanica, assembly GCA_036873155.1. Lineage (NCBI taxonomy): Eukaryota > Metazoa > Mollusca > Gastropoda > Planorbidae > Biomphalaria > Biomphalaria sudanica. The sequence continues at coordinate 19,642 of JAZGLO010005921.1, read as the reverse complement.
GCATCTTCAATTCTATCTTCGCTTCTGTCTACGCTTACAAATTATGTAGGCAACACAATTAAAAAAAACACTTTTCAGTGAACTTTCATGACTCAACTTTGGATTTTATACAGTGTTAAATTAATATAAATGAAAAATAAAACCTAACAATTGTGACTATGTTATTTTTGTATTACATTCTATAAAAAAATAATCGGACCTCACTGTGGAAGTTTTCATCGCTCCTCTGGGCTCCAGCTTCTAAAGGGGGTTCGAACGAAAATGTCGCTATCTAGGGAATCGCCACTAGGGAATATGAGAAACACTGCCCTTACTATGTTTTATTTTAAGTCATTGTTTAAGTGACTTGTACTTTGCATTATTTAATTTGCATTAAACTCAAGAAAAAAATTGAGCGCTGAATCGCTTCATTTTTTGGATAACTTAATATATAATTGTGTCTCCAAAATACAATGGTGATAATTATCATGAAAGTGTGCAGTACGTTGAAAAGGTTCCACTGTGAAAGGCTTTTTGTATTTCGAGGTTTTGTTTTTCGGATTATACTTTAACTTACAATAACAAACAAGTGAACAGATCCACGCCCAGACCATATATCACTGTTTAGCAGTCAAAGTTAAACAAACAACATTTATCCACGTGATTCTCTATATCTTCTATACAAATTACGTAATACACACAGGCTGTCAGGTGACAGTTTTTTTTCATTGTTTTATCAATATTATCACGTGGCTAAATGTTGTTTGTTTACGATTGGTGAATGAGGTCCATTACACGGTTCATTGTAATAAACCTGCGCAGCTCATCAAATATAATCATCGCACATACAGGAGCATAAGCGAGTAGTCAGAACGAGATCTGTTTTTAATGTTTATCACAAAGAACCAAGATGTCAAGTTTCTGAATGCACATAAATCCGAAATTGTTCCTAGTTCATGATTTCTAGTTGTAAGCCTACTTGAGGGGTACAACAACTGTGCGAATATCAAAGGGAAAAATGGAATGGTCTTCAAAAGATAGATTTAAATTAAAGTGCACTTTTGGAACAGTGTCCAGCTCAGTCTTAATGGATTTTTTTTTCTTGAAAAAAAAGAGGGGGGGGGGCGGCATTTTTAAAATTTTGCACGCAGGCGGCCACAACCCTTGCGACGGCCCTGGTATTGGCACTGACTACAAAGTAATGATATGCTATTTTTACATTTGTTCTCGATCTAGCTATATATATATGCACATAAATTGTGCTTATTACTTTAGTATTTCTCTTAAGGTCTGTGGCATTTTACGTCTGGAGAGACGATCTTTTCCCTTTGCAACTTCTTGTGTGACTAGAGGCCAATCCTTGATACACAGCTGCGATTGCAGGTTGGGCATATGTAATGCCACAGACTTTAGTATTTAAGATCGATACATCTCAAGTATCCGATGTTTATCCTACCTGCGGTACTTACTTTATTTTCATTTCTCTTCAACTGAAGAGATTGTCACGGGAATATAGTGCAGACGATTTAAGGCTTGCTAAGTTAAGTGCTTTTTATAGAGCTTTCAATCTATTGAATTCAATTCTGATGTTTTTCTTCTTTCCTCTAGTCTCGTTTGCTTAAATTAATTTGAGTCAGACGATTGACATTTAAGTATCGAATTTCAGTATCAAATCAGACGATTGATATTTCAGTATCGAATTTAGACGATTGATATTTTTGTTTCGAATCCGACTATCGATATTTCAGTATGGAACCAGACGATTGATATTTCAGTATCGAGTGTCTTCTCTCAAAATCTAGACGGATTGATTGAAATACGTTCATGCATTTAACACCGCAGCACACAGGGGCTATTGCGTTACATTAGATGGGGAGACACCTACAGATCATGTTGGAATAAAGAATGTTGGAGGCGAAATAGATGTTGCTATTGCCCATAGAGAATGTTAAAACAAATTCAGATGTTGCTATTGCCCATAGAGAATGTTAAAACAAATTCAGATGTTGCTATTGCCCATAGAGAATGTTAAAACAAATTCAGATGTTGCTATTGCCCATAGAGAATGTTTAAACAAATTCAGATGTTGCTATTGCCCTTATATAATGTTGAAGAAATCAGATGTTATTAGTGTTATCAGATTATGTTGAAGAAGCTCATTTTAAATGTTTCGCAAACAGAACCACCGCCAGAAACCAAACGCAACCATTTGTTTGATATCATTAATCGTCTCCATGCGCTGTACCTTCAGCAGCGCCCTCTTGTGTCCAAAACATTTCACTTTTAGAGAAGAATGTTATAAGGGCATGACCTCATCATCCGATAATGAATTATCTGATGTGATGATAGATTAGAAATTAATTAGAACCGCGCGCTGGTCCCCCACGAGTGTTTGTTTGCGCGGTCACACAATGACTCAAAGTCACGAGAGGAGATCCGGAAGGAGATTGATGTGTGCCACACTATTCAACACATTCACCAGCACATTCACCAGCACATTCACCAACACATTCACCAACACATTCACCAACACATTCACCAACACATCAACCAACAAATCACGTACACATTGAACCACACATTACGTATACATTCAACAACAAATGAAGTACACATTCAACCACACACCACGTACAAATTCAACCACACACCACGTACACATTCAACCACACACCACGTACACATTCAACAACAAATCAAGTACACATTCAACCACACACCACGTACACATTCAACCAAACATCAAGTACACATTGAACCACAAACCACGTGCACATTCAACCACACACCACGTACACATTCAACCACACACCACGTACACATTCAACCACACACCACGTACACATTCAACCACACACCACGTACACATTCAACCACACACCACGTACACATTCAACAACACACTACGTACACATTCAACAACACACTACGTACACATTTGCCAGGGGTCGCCTAAGACCATCGAAAATATGGATTGTTATTGCCTACTCTTCTATTTCTGTATGTGTCTATGGGGGGGGGGGGCGTCGTGGCAGTGTGGGGGGTTGTAAAAAGGGGTCGCCGAGTTAAAAAGGTTGAGAACCGCTGATTTAGATCATTTTGTTTTTCATTTTTCCCCCTGTTTGTCCCGTTCCATTAGACTAGTGAAGTCATTTGGACCCAACTAAGGGAGTTAAGTCGATTTCTTTTTCTTTATGACTCGTATTTTGGTGACTCACGATAACAGGTTCCACTGCTTCAACTTATCGTCAGTGTATCTTGTTTCTGATTCAACTTATCATCAGTGTATCTTGTTTCTGATTCAACCTATCGTCAGTGTATCTTGTTTCTGATTCAACTTATCGTCAGTGTATCTTGTTTCTGATTAAACTTATCCTCAGTGTATCTTGTTTCTGATTCAACTTAACATCAGTGTATCCTGTTTCTGATTCAACTTATCAGTGTATATTGTTTCTGATTCAACTTATCATCGGTGTATCCTGTTTGATTCAACTTATTATCAGTGTATATCGTTTCTGCTTTAACTTATCAGTGTACCTTTTTTCGGCTTCAACTTATTAGTGTATCTTGTTTCTGTTTCAACTTATTAGTGTATCTTGTTTCTGCTCCAACTTATTAGTGTATCTTGTTTCTGCTTCAACTTATTAGTGTATCTTGTTTCTGCTTCAACTTATTAGTGTATCTTGTTTCTGCTTCAACTTATTAGTGTATCTTGTTTCTGCTTCAACTTATTAGTGTATCTTGTTTCTGCTTCAACTTATTAGTGTATCTTGTTTCTGCTTCAACTTATTAATGTATCTTGTTTCTGCTTCAACTTATTAATGTATCTTGTTTCTGCTCCAACTTATTAGTGTATCTTGTTTCTGCTTCAACTTATTAGTGTATCTTGTTTCTGCTCCAACTTATCAGTGTTTCTGTGCAATGCCTCGTCACTTAGTGGTCTTAAGCTTTTTTGCGACCGCCTGGTCGTGAGGTATCCTCATCGAGCGGTCATTACAATGGTCTCCACCTACCCCCCCCCCACCACCACCCGTCATAATCTTCATTTGAGAAATAACAGCAGAATCTAATAATGTAACATTGTAGTCATAGATTATGATCAGCGCCAGGGCATGCTATGTTCAAGAGACATTCGCTGTATAAATTCAAGAATGTTTAAATGGTTTTGTTAAAATGGTCATGAATCGTATTTTACCAAATTCGACGTTGAAGTTGTATTAATTGTTCTAATTTACAAGGTCTATGCTCACGTGACTTGTGAAGTATTACACGTATTCAACTTTTTTTGGATACTAATGTATATTATTCCACTAACTGTCATCTCCTAATCAAGTTACGCATACATAAAAGAAAAATGGTTTTGTTATTTTGAATATTACTATTTTGAATGGGCATTGTGAGACCTATATTAGTCGAAAAATTTAATCTATTTTTAGCGGTTGAAGATCCTTGCCTTTTCTTTCTATGTGCTCTATACATTTGTAAAGCACTATCGGGCAATAGTGGAGGAGCAGTGGCTGAATGGTCAAGCGCTTGGGTTCTAAACCGAGGGGTCCTGGGTTCGATTCCTGGTGAAGGCTGGAATTTTTAAATTCACCTCCGAGTCCACCCAGCTCTGATGGGTACCTGTCATTAGTTGGGGAAAAGTAAAGGAGGTTGGTCTTTGTGCTGACCACATGACACCCTCTTTAACTGTAGGCCAGCCACAGAAACAGATGACCTTTACATCATCTGCCCTATAGACCACAAGGTCTGAAAGGGGAACTATACTTTACTTGTCGGGCTATTGGCCTAATACTTAATTATTAATGTATAGGATATTCTTTTAGAAATCATTTCAATGTCATGTTGTTTTTTTACTTCGCAGCCATTGAACAGGAAAAGACTGCTTAGGAACTCCAAATGTCAAAGCATTGCCACGCCTTTCTTGCAGACGGTTGATAGGATTCGAATGTGTGACGTGAAAGTGGGAAATGTCTTCAAATGAACAGTGGTCGCCCTTGCTTCTTCATCTCGCACTTCAAGTCATGGAGATGGTTGCAACATCGCCTGCTCGAAATTCTGTTCAGTAGCTGTTATCAAGCAGTCCATCCTGGCACCACTAGAGGACGACAATTTATGAATGGAATATGTCATCATGTGACGTATGAATGAATGCAGAAAAATCTGGTCAAGTGAATGTGTGTGTTTTTTTTATTTGCATGTTATGGCTTTGTTACAAAGCTTTATTTTTTTTGTTTTTTTTCATTGTTATAACGATTAATTTAATTGATTAATTAATTGCAAGATATTTTGCCACTGGGACCTAAATAAATAGACAACAAAATTTTATCCTAAAAAAAGAATTCAAAACTAAAAAGGCCGTAGCTTTTTTTTCTTAAAGTGAAACCTTTTTTTTTTCTCGCGAATCTATAATATGTTAGCATTTATATATGTAGTTCTACCAAAGTAAAATGCATCTGTATTCATGAAATTTAAAGTAAAACATATCCATGTTTTTACAACTGGCAATGTTTTCTTGTAATCATGACAAGCTCATGTTATATTTCAGCTTATATAAACAGCAACACTTATGTAACAGTGTTTTGTTTTCCTGCGTAGAAACAGGCATTGTGATGTTTGGTAGCACAAATTTCTGTTAAAAGTTGGCAAGTGTTTTTACAAATGTCTAGCACAAAATTCTGATAAAAGTTGGCAAGTGTTTACAAAATGTATTTGCTCATTCTGTACCATTCAACATTGATGAGATTTTTTGCTTTCTCTGTAACTTATTTACTGTCATCAAATTTTACAATACAAAAAATATTTCTTACTTTTCAATGAGACTTGACATTGTGTCGCCAGCGCTAGTAATGTTTGTGTATTGTTCTTTTTTTTTTTTAAATTTCAAATCAAACTTAAGTTAAAATTAATTTGGCTTCTTTTCGTGACAATTGTGCCAGGAAGATTCACTGAAGTTAGCCTCTTGTTATTAAGACAGACTCGGTTATGCTTGAACATTTCCAAGAGTGAATGGCAGACCAACTAGTAGTAAAAAGTAAAGTACTTCTTTCACATATTTCGATCTATGGGTCAGGTAATGTAAAGGTCATCAGTTTCTGTGGTTCATGGTTAACAAGGGTGTCATGTGGCCAGCACAACGACCCATTAGAGTTGGATGGAATGAGCTCCCTTAAGTTCTCGCAATTAAAAAATCCCTGTCTACGAACCAGAGACCACTGAATTCGGAAGCCAAGCGCACTACCACTCAGCCACCGCGCCTCATAGCAACTAATAGATCATGGTAATAGGCCAGGGTGCAAATGCTGCTCTGACTTGATGAGTCGTTTCCCCTCTGCTGATAACGCTATATAATCTTTGTAGGCGTATAACTTAACTTTTACACAAATATTGAATAAAGCATAAGACATAATGTTATATCTAGATTGGAAATCGGAAACAAATTCTTGTCCGCGATTAATCGATTCACAGACCTATATATATATAGATAGATTTTTATGTACGTAACTCTTTTTCAAGCTGTAGGGGAAGTTGCCCCTAATCTAGGAAAATCAATCTTTTCTGTCTTAGAAAAGTAATGATCTTAAGTTTTCAAAGTTTAGAAATAATGCAAACTCATTTCTCGGATTTTTTTTTTAAATGGGCTATTAATCACAGACATAGACATAAATAAATATAGACTGGAAAAAGGAAATAACTTCATGTAACTTGAAAACATGTACATCTATTGTTGTCGGATTTCGAATTCTGAAAAGTTGCATGATCCTCAGTCTTAGAGATTTTAAAAAAACACTAGCGAAAATATTGTAATACTTATATAGGTTATGGCTGAAATAGATATGAATACTTAACTTTTATACTGCTCATAAATGCTGTATAATAAATAACACAAAATTGCGAGTCACAAATTTTCGTTTCATGAAACTCTTTTATCGGCCAGTCTATATTTATTTATGTCTATGATCACAGAACTATATATTGCCGCAAATATATGAAACAAAGCCATTTCCTGTTAGTTTCCATTGAGATAATGTTTCAAAAATCCTGGATTGAAATTATTTATTGATTTTAATCATCTTATGTACATTTAAATAGATTGATTACCTAGATCTTTCTAGATTATGTATCTAAAAATTGCAAAATAATAATTATGAGACGAGAGTACTGTTATTTTTAATGTTCAATGGACCACATTCACCAATCGTAAACAAACATTTTGCCCCGTGGTTCTCTATATCTTCTATACAAATTACGCAATCCATATAGGCTGTCACGTGATACGTAATTTTCGTTGTTATCAATATTATCACGTGGCTAATTGTTGTTTGTTTACGATTGGTGAATGAGGTCCATTACTAGATCTAGATCTGAAAATTAAGTAATATGTTACAAAGGTTAGGGTTGAACAAAATTACTTCTTATAACTACTTTACAAATCAACGCCTTGTTTCAACTAAAAAAAAAATTTCCAGACATTTTTTGTAGTGTTAAAAGATCTCTATGTCCAGTCTAGATATAATATATTAAGGTCTATGGAATAAAGCCTGAAAATTTAACTTTAACACAAATATTGAATAAAGCCTGAAAATTTTATCTTTTACACAAATCTGTACTATAAAGCAGAAAGTAAGGCGTATGTATGCGGGTATGCCCCACATAGAAATGAAAACCATTTGACCAATCTTGATAAAATAATAAATGTTCCTTGCGTATTAACTGGAACCGTAACGTTCGTATAGTAGCCCTAAAACAAACTTAAAACCCTCAAAAAAAAAAGTTACCAACTGTATGAAAGTATTACTATTTCATGGATCTAGGTCATGAGACAAGATCGAAAGGATCTAGATCTAATTTTAAGAACTACACTTTGCAAATATTTTTTTGTTACTGTGACATATAAAAATACAAAATATAGTCGACGTACTTTATATCCCATTCATCGCGAGCTTCTTTCATTAGAGAAGACAGAAAGAGAAAGGTCACGCATGAGCAGAGGTCACGCATGAGCAGTGTGAAGGCGCCACATACGAGCAGGAGGAAAATCTACAAGCAAATGTTTTTATTTAAAAAAATGGATTTAGGTCGATTAGCTATTTTGATAGCTACATTCATATTATTTTTACATTCATGCATTCGCTTTACTTATAACATTATTATTTCATTTAATTGTTTCTAAACCACTCTGTGACTTTATCGACAGTGGTACGCAAATTAAGACTCGCGTGCCGCGGGTAACATATGGTTAGTATTGAATAAAGCCTGAAAATGTAACTTTTACATAAATATTGAATAAAGCTTTTTTAAATAGAAAAACCAAAGTGAATATTTAAAGATGTCAACTTGAATGTAGAAACACAATGACAAGCTGATGAACGATTTGCACAATCAACTTTCACTCACTTTAAAACTTATTGTTTTCACCATACTTGGGTGACTTGGGTCTCCCATTGGGCTGACTTGGGTCTCCCATTGGGCTGACTTGGGTCTCCCGTGCAGTGGAGATCATAGACATTCTGTCACAACGACAGCGCCCTCGGAAGTTTTTATCGCACTGTTTGTTATCCTCAGTGTTGACTATAACAATGTTTCTGGGGGAAAAAAATGGCAGTTGGACTATATATCATTCGATCTACAATATAAATGAAAACACTTGGGCTCCGCTGAAGCAGATGTTGTGGAACATTCAATTATGATGACGGAGCCCTCAGAAGTCTTTTTATCGCCTTGTTTTTTTTTTTTTGTTGTTGTTTTTGTGTGTGTTGTGCAAAAGAAATTGATATAAATAAAAAAAAAAAAAAACTGAATTAAACAAAAAAAAGGCGAAGTGCGGATCACAAATATTTCTTTAAAAAAATGACTTCACCCCGTTGAGCCAACATTAGACCTGCAGAGAGGCTAAATCTGGCCAGCAACATGTTTATGAAATAACAGCTCAACATTTTCGGTCCACAATGTAAAAAATCAAGAATTTAGTCAGAGATGCTTGTATTATATGAAATTAAAATGTTTATTGGATTCCTTACTGGTTGCTTTAGTTGATTTGAAATGTTATGAAGGACATTAAACAATGTTTTGGTCTAAAAAAAAACACTCACTTTCTACAATACTACCTAAAAGTTTCATTAGGCACTCAACACTCGCACACATACTTCATAATATTCCCGTCTTGCAAACCCAGGTTTCAAACACTTTTTTTGTTTACCTTGTAAATAGTCTTGTAGCGGTACGGTAGATGCTGAACCCCAAAAGTCTATACGAAATGCAATCTATAGAGCCTGGACAATCAAATCTTCTATAGGTTGACATAAGCTATTTACCAAAGTTAAGTGGCTCAAAATGTCCTGATGTCCGGAAAGATTGTGTTATAAAGTATTAAAATTTAGTCTCATTCTGTACAACGTATAATCATATTGACAACACGAGGGTATAAAGTATCAGTGGTGTACCCCCAACTCAGCTATTATATCAGTTACAAGCAAACTATAAAAAAAATACTTTAAAAACAACAGAGTTAAGATAAGGGAAAGGGACTGTAGCCATATCTCTCAATACAGGGGTGTGACGAAGTACGCGATTTCCCACTGGTGTGTCGCAGTGCATGACTTGACACTGGAGGGACCCAGTACCGGTGCATGGCCAATAATAGAATATGCGTCCTCTGTTTGGGACCTCTCAACTCAAGAAAACATTACGAAACTGGAACAGACACAAAATAGAGCAGTGAGATTCATAACAAACGAATATTCACACTTGACAAAAGTAAAACCATTAGTAAAATCACTAAATTTAGAAAGCCTTCAGGACAGAAGACTCAAAAGTAAAGTAGCAATTATACATAAAACACTGAACCATAATCTTCAAATACAAAAACAAAATTTAATAAAATACTCTGAAAGACACAAAGATAAAGGCACATTCCTCGTCCCATATGCTAGGACAAATTTGTACAAATACTCCTTCTTTCCTAGTGCTATTAGAGCATGGAATGGGTTGTCTGAGCTAGTCAGGAAAACCAGTGACCTGGCAGAATTTAAATCATTGGTTAATATGCATGACTGAATGCATGACGCGTAGGACGTAATCATCTTCTTTTTTGAAGTAACGTCTGTATTATATAAGATAAGAAGATAAGACTTCCTATTGGTGTTACGTCGTACATGACTTTGTCCAAAAATGAATAACTGGAATGTCGACACAGATGAAGTGTGAAACAATGTGAAATTTTGTAGAGAATAGATCATGAACACTATTCGCTGTTTTTTTAAGACTCTTCCATCGATTATTTGAAGGACTATGTCAAAGTTCTTGCCTTCTATAATATACGTATGTGTATTTCAGCGCTGAATACCAAATGTAACCAAGTAATGAACAATACCTTAACAAAACATCTTACGACACAATGAAGATTCAGAAAGCTAATTCATGCCTTCATATATAGTACAGGCACAGTTCTGGCAAATGAAATATCCAGTTTCAATTAATAAATAAAAGCTCAATATCCTATACACTGAATAATACCTGTGCAGAAATAATAAGAGTCTATACTTATACTCTATAACCAAAATCTAACCGTCTTAGACTAAAAATTAAAAAAAAACACAGTTTTACAAAAGTTAGATTCCATATAAAAGAAAATCTCAACAAAAGTAAAACAATCCAAAACAAAAGCAATCTTTAAGTCAACAACCTGAATTGCCCCCCCCCCCCTTTTTCCACTATAGTTAACACACTTGAAGGATGGACCTGGTTATCACGGGCTATTTGAGACGAATGTCATTTGAAGCTTTTTGTAGCTAGTGGACTGCTTATATTCTTGAAGCTATATGGGAAAGGATTCGGGAGTCAACTCATAAGAAAATTAGAAGCCGGCGACACTTCAGCAGTTTAAGCACATAGTGCTACACCCTTGCAGAGTCTGCGACGCCGCTTTTCCCCAAAAAACGCTATAGACACTTGCTGTTCCTTCTATACATCATATGTTTAAAAAAAATTTTTTTTTAACTTAAACTCTCATAGGTTTGATTCCTTCTTTCAGCAATCAGCTACCCACTTTTACAACCTTATAAACTAAAAGATACACAAGCAAAGAAAATTTTGTTTTGAACTTTTAGATATTCCATAATTAAATCATAACAGAGCATATCAGTGTCAACTATGTTTTTACAAATCTTATTTAGTGATCAAACACCTTTTATTAAACAAGATCCCACAAAACAATAAAGTAAAATATGTACCATCAAAACTTTGTCCTTCATATAGGCCCTTAATCAAGTTTAAAGAACATACAAATAACATGTATCGTGTGCTTTAATAGAGGGTAATCATGTAACCTCGTATCTGCAATACGCCTTTATCTGCTAGTTAGCTCAGTCGTACACCATCGGAGTCGATGGCTGAGGGTTCGATTCTCCGAGGGGGTATAAAAAATCCCCCCAACACCCCCCCCCTCCGAAAAAAAAGTCCTGGCTACGCCCATGAAATCAAGGTACGTCAGGGCGTCACTGCTTTGTGATGAGACCTGTTTATTTAAAATGTTTTGGGCGTATCTTCATAATGAAATACTATTATAGCCTTATATCATAGTCTTAACTTTCGCAGGTCTGTGGACAATCGAGATAACAGTACAGAACGCATACTGATACCACACGACCAGATAACTATCTAAAAACTATTATACCCCAAGAAGATGACTTTGTGAATTTGTTCAGCCAGTCAAAAATAAAAAGAGGCAAAAAACAGTGTGCAATATAGACTCTGTTGATGGAATGTTATATTTGTATGAAGAGTTGTGCCCATGTACAGGGGAAACTACTCTAGTAATCAAGATGGCTGATTAAACCGGTTTGTTGTTTACCTGAGATTGTTCTTATGTCAAGTGTATCTATATTTGAGTGTCCATCGTAACATGGTGGCAGCGGTTTACACATCTAATAAAGGTAAACGATAACCTAGAATATCTTGAGGAAAATATAAGAAAGCAGTAGCTAAAATGGCAACTGCTAACAGATATTTCCCAGTACCGCAACCGCTATTGCAAACAGGCAATATGGCGGCCAATTGGAAACGATTCAGAAGAGACTGGGATAACTATGAAAAGGCCACGAAACTCACAACAGAGACAGAAGACATACGTGTAGCAACACTAATGACCATAATTGGAAGTGAGGCTGCAGACGTGTTTGATTCATTTGGAAAAGGGCATGAGACAAAAATAAATGAAATTTTAAAGAGTTTTGAAGAGTTCTATGTTGGGAGAACCAACGAAACATATGAGAGATATGTCTTCAATACGAGAAGACAAGAAGAGGACGAGAACATTGACTCATACATAACTGCCCTGAAGAAACTGGCAAGCAGCTGCAATTTTGATAAACTAGAAGAGAGTCTGATTAGGGACCGAATTATCTTAGGGGTTAGAAGTGAACACTTAAAGATGAAATTGTTGCAAGATGATAAACTAACCCTACAGAAATGCATAGATGTATGTAGGATATATGAAAGATCACAAAGGCAAATGAAAGATATCAGAGAAGGAAGAAATGAACCTTTGGACAACCCAATAGTTGAAAGAATCTCAACATCTAAGTCAGGTCCAAAATACAGAAAGGAATATCAACAGAGTGACAAGGGGCCAAGACAAAGTAAAACTTGTAAATTTTGCAAGGGCACCCATGAATACGTAAAGGAAAAATGTCCGGCCTGGGGAAAATCATGTCACATTTGTGGAGGCAGGAATCATTTCGCCTCAGTCTGCAAAAAGAAAATATATAGCATTACTCAAGCAAAGACACAGAGCAATATAGAATCAGACACAGAAGAAGAAGAAGTTACACCCCAAACTGAATGGGTAATGGCAATGAATGGCCCCAAAAAGCATAGGATGACGGCCGTCATGATGATCAACAACCAAAGAGTCAGATTTCAAGTGGACAGTGCCGCCGACGTCAATACCATAAACGAAAAATATGTGTGCCCAGACCAGATAGTACCGACGTCCCAGAGATTAACCATGTGGAATAAGACGGTAATGGAGCCAAAAGGAAAAGCTACGTTGGTAACCACCAATCTAAAGACCAATGAGAAATTCAATGTAGAGTATGTGGTAGTACCAAATGATCTAACATGCCTGCTAGGATTATCAACACTGAGAAAGATGGAGCTCATTCACATTAATGAAGACCGATTTATTGCTAAAGTGGAAGCCACAGGAAGCAAACATCAAAACATTGACGCACTTGGTGACTTAGGCGTGGCTACATTGAAAATAGACAAGACAGTGAAGCCCAAAGTCCTACCATGTAGAAGAATTCCCATAGCATTAAAAGAGAAAGTCAGAGCCGAACTAAACTCTTTAGTTCAACGAGGAATTCTGGAAAGAATAACTGAGCCCACAGAGTGGGTTAGTCAAATGGCATTGGTAGAGAAATCAGACGGCAGTATCAGAATCTGTATTGATCCTCAACCCTTGAACAAGGCACTACTGAGGGAGCACTACAACCTAACAACACTAGAAGACATTTTGGCTGAAATGGGTAACGCCAAGATATTTAGCAAAGTCGACATCCAGGAAGCTTTTTGGCATATCAAACTAGACCCGGACTCATCAGGTCTCACTGCAATGGCGACCCCATTCGGTAGATACAAATGGAATAGACTTCCTTTTGGTCTCAAAGTAAGCTCGGAAGTCTTTCAAAGACATTTGAATGATGCGTTGGAGGGACTAACTGGATGTTTTAACGTGGTAGATGATATAATGGTAATTGGAAAGGGGGACACAGTAGAAGAGGCTCGCAAAAATCATGACGAAAACCTATCAAAATTACTCAATAGGCTAAAGGAAAAGAACATCAGACTAAATGAAAAGAAATCAGCATTCCGAAAATCAGAAATTGTGTTTTTGGGACACATTATTTCCCAGTCAGGAATAAAACCAGACCCAAACAAGGTGAGAGCCATAACAAATCTAAAAACCCCTGAAGACATTACATCGGTTCGTAGATTTTGTGGAATGATACAATATCTATCAAGATTCATCCCAAGTCTCTCAGCAGATCTACAACCAATAACAGAACTGACAAAGAAACACAAGCTATTTATGTGGTCGAATGACTGCGAGAAAGCATTTAATAGTGTCAAACAGAAGATATCCAATCATGGAACCCTAAGTTATTTCGACCCGGAGAAGAAAGTAACTATTCAGGCGGACAGCAGTCAAAATGGCCTAGGAGCTGTACTACTACAAGATGACAAACCCATAGCATACACATCAAGATCACTCACAGAGCCTCAGAAAAAGTGGGCTCAAATCGAAAAGGAACTCTTAGCTGTAGTAGTAGCTCTAGAAAAATTCGACCAGTACACGTACGGCAGAACAATAATAATACAGAATGATCATAAACCTTTGGAAAATATACTCAATAAACCCCTCAGTTGTGCACCTAAAAGGCTTCAAAGCTTAATGATGCGCTTGTACCGATACGATGTTCAGTACCAGTATACCAAAGGAAACAGATTACAGATTGCTGACACGCTAAGCAGAGACCCTTTGCCAGAACAGGAAGATTTTCCTGACACTTCTATCAACACTGTAGGACTGGCCCTCCCAGATATAATGTTAGATAAAGTTAAAGATGCAGTCAAAGTGGACAATGAGATGCAGATGTTGAAACAGTACATACTGAACGGTTGGCCAGACAAGCATCATATTGTACCAGAACTCAAACAGTATTGGTCACTTGCAGATGTACTGACCTATGAGGATGGCCTTCTAATGAAAGGGGAGAGAATAATTATCCCAAGAGCATTAAGAAAAGAAGTTGAGACCAAACTACATGCAGCACATTTAGGGTATGATGCCATGATGAGAAGAGCAAGGGACGCAGTTTTCTGGCCGGGAATAGCGGCAAGAATAAAAGAAATAGCTAATGCATGCCAACCTTGTCAGCAAAGTAAACCTGCAAACCAGAAAGAAAGCTTAATACAACATAATGAGGGTTCAAATCCCTGGGACAAAGTTGGAATAGATTTGTTCCAAATATTTGACCAACAATACCTTGCCATAGTTGACTACTATTCAAATTTTATTGAAGTAGAACATTTGCACACGACAACAAGTCAAGTTGTTATAAGAAAACTAAAAAACTTGTTTGCAAGATATGGTGTCCCCAAAGTTTGTATCAGTGATTTTGGACCTCAGTTTTCATCTGCTGAATTCACCGCATTCATGAAAGCATGGGGTGTCCACCATTTAAAATCTTCACCAGGACACCATCAGTCAAACGGCAAGGCAGAGGCAGCAGTGAAAATATTAAAGAATCTGATGAAAAAATCCAAAGAAAGTAAATCAGATGCCTATGAAGCCCTTTTAGAGTTTAGAAATACACCCAGGCAAGATACCAACTTAAGTCCGGCTCAGATGCTCTTTGGAAGGGCAACAAGAACGTTATTGCCAAGAAGAGAGCATCCTGTAAGAATGTCACAACAAGAAGCCACAGCCAGACGAGAGAAGCGACAGCAAAGTATCAGAAAACACTACAACAAAACAGCTCGTGACATGAAGCTTATAAACGTCGGACAGAAAGTCTTCTATCAATCGCCAAACGATACTACCTGGAGACAAGGCAGAGTATGTCGGAAAGTGAACGAACGTGCCTACATTATAGAAGGGGACAATGGTTTCATGTACCAAAGAAATAGAAGACACCTACGACCTGACACCACTAACAACATAGACTTTTCTCCTGATAGAGAAAGTAATTGTACGGACATTTTCCCAGACGCAGAGAATGAGTGTATGAACAATCCGCCCAACGCCGAAAACACTCACCAGTACTCTCTGCGACCTAGGGCCAATCTCCTGAAACCTTCAAGATATGGAGACTATGTTTAAGAACTATATATATGAACGGTTGTAAATAGTTTTGTTGATCTGATTGTAGGTATTTAATTTGAAACATATTTACGGTTGTAAATAGTTTTGTCAAGTTGATTGTATAATTATTTTTTTTTCGTTATATTTTTTTTTTTTTCAACTTTCCCTTTTTTTTTTAAATTTTTTTTTGGGAGGAGAGGGGATGTTGATGGAATGTTATATTTGTATGAAGAGTTGTGCCCATGTACAGGGGAAACTACTCTAGTAATCAAGATGGCTGATTAAACCGGTTTGTTGTTTACCTGAGATTGTTCTTATGTCAAGTGTATCTATATTTGAGTGTCCATCGTAACAGACTCTGTGAGCCAAAATGATCAAGAAAAAAAGAGGACTCCTTGATAAACTGAAGGTACTCGTGTGAACATCTGCCGCCACCCCCCCCCCCTTTTTTTTTTTAAAGGAGAAAAAATCTCCGTTGACTCTTCTTCCTATCCCACAATCCCACTATCATCACTTCCTTTTCTTCCCGTCTGCCAAATCTCGAGCTAACAATATTTGTTTGAAGTGTCTGTCAAATATCAGCGCATCTCATTGTTACTTCTGCCACCAAATGCGCCGTAGCGTTTTAACTTCAATAATTATCTTAGAAGGCAAAAAAAAAAATTAAAAAAAAAATCTGGACATTTCTAGACATGCTAGTAAATTGCAGTTGCCTGATTGTAAAATTTGTGAAACTGTAAACAAAATGTTTTGTTGTTTTGTATGTGTGTGTGTTTGTTTTTTCTTTTCGATAATCGGGAACAAATGATCACCATGCCCTTGACCGAATCAATAATGTTAAGTTGCAAAAAAGTTGGGGGGGGGGTGAAGCAACAAGATGGGCAAATATTTAGTCCAGAGTCAAGGTTGTCTTATACCATCAACCTTGTCTACAAACAATTTCGACTCAACGAGTTGGTCTTTAGCGTGTCACTCGGGATATGGTCTCTAGGTAAAGGGACACTATCAGTGATATTACTGAAGTCTCCAATTATCCACCTTTACTTTATGTTACCGCTACATTTCATCTTCAATGTATTGACATTACAATTTTTAAACTTATCATTAAAAAAAAAAGTAAAAAATAGAATCTACGTAGTCCGGTCAAACAATGCAGCTTCTTGCATCAACGCATCATTAATGTACATTTGTAAATAATCTAACACATCAATAATGTACATTTGTAATGTAATACGTCAATAATGCAGATCTGTACATCACATCTCATCAATAATGTAAATTTGTAAACAATGTAACACATCAAAAATGTAAATGTGTAAATAATGTAACACATCAAAAATGTAAATGTGTAAATAATGTAACACGTCAAAAATCTAAATTTGTAAATAATGTAAAACATCAAAAGTGTAAATGTGTAAATAATGTAATACGTCAAAATGTAAATGTGTAAATAATGTAACACATCAAAAATGTAAATGTGTAAATAATGTAGCACATCAATAATGTAACTTTGTAAATAATGTAGCACATCAATAATGTAACTTTGTAAATAATGTAGCACATCAATAATGTAACTTTGTAAATAATGTAGCACATCAATAATGTAACTTTGTAAATAATGTAACACATCAATAATGTAACTTTGTAAATAATGTAGCACATCAATAATGTAACTTTGTAAATAATGTAACACATCAATAATGTAACTTTGTAAATAATGTAGCACATCAATAATGTAAATTTGCAAATAATGTAACACATCAATAATGTAACTTTGTAAATAATGTAGCACATCAATAATGTAACTTTGTAAATAATGTAGCACATCAATAATGTAACTTTGTAAATAATGTAGCACATCAATAATGTAACTTTGTAAATAATGTAACACATCAATAATGTAACTTTATAAATAATGTAACACATCAATAATGTAACTTTGTAAATAATGTTACACATCAATAATGTAACTTTGTAAATAATGTAACACATCAATAATGTAACTTTGTAAATAATGTAACACATCAAAAGTGTAACTTTGTAAATAATGTAACACTTCAATAACGTAAATATGCTAGATTTCATGCTTTTTTTAAAATCAAGAAATAGACTCCCATATTTATAGTATACCCTTTTAGACCCCCCCCCCCCCAGAATAGGGACACCACAGCACGCCATCTTCTTTTCCGTTGAGGTTGAGCTCGGACTGGCTATATGGGCACCGAAAGGGCCGCGTGGATAGGCTCGTATTAAATTGTCGAAGATTTTATAATATTCTCTTCTTCTTCCTCTTGAAACTGTCAGGCAGGCAGAGTTGGAGCCCTTGGCTCTAGGCCAGCAAAAAGTGAACAAGAGCTCCCTCTCACCGGCCTGAATGAGAACAGTGTACACTGTTCTGTATGGCGGGTGGATCAGACTCACGGCAAGAGACCGCGGTAAAAAGGAGCCCTCTAGGTCTATAACTTGAGGGCCGGAGTATGTGGAAATGCCCAGTAGGCTCCTGGAAATAACGATAATAGTGCCGGAACCACGAATAAAAGTAAATGTTTAATTTGACCATGAATATGATTGTAACATCTGTTTAGTGAAGATTTTATCCTGAGTTCTTATGTACGTGTAGTTTTATCTGCTCTAAACTATCTAAAGCTTGAGCTGTACAAAAGACCGCAACGAAGACTAAAATACACTGGGCAACACTTGTCACTTTATTACACAAAATATATAGATTGATGTAAGCCGTACGTTGCTAATATCAATGTTGCACATAATCACAACAGGCATATATGACGAATAATATCCAATACTGAAAATTATACAAAGTCCAATAAACACCATGAATCATATAATACGTACTCTCTCTACTGAGCGCCAACGAGACCAATCGATATTTAAGGCCTAAACACTGACATGAATCGTCACAATGTATGGGCAGTTTAGACCGATGGCGCTTTGCCACGTCAGAAGAGGAATGGTGAAAGATAGTCGACAGATCTTGTGTGGTGCCCCGTCGGTTCAACATTCTAAGTGACGGGTGAGGTGAGGAGATGTAGCTTATCACATTATCTTATCTTATTTACAAGATGATTGCGCCCCTATGCGTGTCGCTGTGTCACTCTAGTCTTCTTATCTTATCTTATCTAATCTTATATAATACAGACGTTACTTCAAAAAAGAAGATGATTACGTCCTACGCGTCATGCATTTATTCATGCATATTAACCAATGACTTAAATTCTGCCAAGTCACTGGTTTTCCTGGCTAGCTCAGGCAACCCATTCCATGCTCTAATAGCACTAGGGAAGAAGGAGTATTTGTACAAATTTGTCCTAGCATATGGGACGAGGAATGTGCCTTTATTTTTGTGTCTTTCAGAGTATTTTATTAAATTTTGTTTTTGTATTTGAAGATTATGGTTCAGTGTTTTATGTATAATTGCTACTTTACTTTTGAGTCTTCTGTCCTGAAGGCTTTCTAAATTTAGTGATTTTACTAATGGTGTTACTCTAGTCAAATGTGAATATTCGTTTGTTATGAATCTCACTGCTCTATTTTGTGTTTGTTCCAGTTTCTTAATGCTTTCTTGAGTTGAGGGGTCCCACACGGTGGATGCATATTCTATTATTGGCCTAACCAAGGTTAAATAACATTTTAGTTTTATGTTCTTATTTGATTTATAAAAATTTCTTTTAATAAACCCTAATGCTTTGTTGGATTTTTTTATAGTTTCATCAATATGTGGATTCCATGACAGTTTTTCATTTATTATAACACCTAGGTATTTTGAGTTTTTAG
>JAZGLO010005920.1:0-46481 GCA_036873155.1 Biomphalaria sudanica | reverse complement strand
GAAGATAGCCAACACGGAGTCAAAACAATGAAAACTAGGGCGAAGGGTGGGTGGTGTCAGAAGTTGAAGGTCGAGTAAAGCAATGTCGTGTTCAAGTGGACGTCTTTCTTTACATTTTGTCTGTCTCATTGTCTGCAGTTTCTTACTTTTATTTAAAAAATAAGATATATTGTCTGTTTGGTGGGGGGGGGGGGGGGGGGGAAATCAACTTCTGCACACATTCGATGAGTGCGCGAGTCTGCTATTATTTTTATGATTGTTCTGGCGCCGTCGGCTAAAGATAAATTACCCTCGACGTTTACCTCGAGTTTTGTGTCTGGAACTCGGTGGAGAGAAAAAGATGAGGGGGCGGAAATGAGGGCGGGCAAGAAATTGGAGCTCAAGTACTTGGACTGCTGGTCAAAGGGCGGGGAAGGTAAGTCCTCCAGGCAAAGAGCTTCCAACGTCAGCTCTGGTGACGTGGCTTCTTCAAGCGTGAAGGCAAATCTCAAGCGGAAGTAACGCGAACGCGGCTGCGCAGCAATTGCCGGAATTTCTTTTTAAAGATTGCTACTTATTGCTTGCTTGAGAGTTTGTATTCGACTTTTATAGAGGTTTTTTTTTTTTTTTTTTTTTGTTTTGACTTTTGCGTTACTTAGCGTTGTTTGGCCGTTGGTTTGCAACTCCAAACAGCTTGTACAACTAAACTAATGTATTTAATTATTAATGAAATAAACTTGAACAGATTTCTTTTTTTAGGAAACTTGAATAGAACTTTTATCTATAAATATACATAAGTTTAACTTGAAATGAGAAATCAATGCAACTGAATTGATAATTCGAACGAATCTAACTCTACAAATACACGTCTTTACTGTCTAGCGTCTCTGAGAAATGAAATGAAATGAGAAATCAATGCAACTGAATTGATAATTCGAACGAATCTAACTCTACAAATACACGTCTTTACTGTCTAGCGTCTCTGTTTTTTTTCTCATTCATCTTCAATTACGCCAGACCACCTCGTGGTTTCATCAGAAACTCTTCAGCCTACACAATCAAAACATGACCTTTTTTCACGGTTACATCAGAAACACGCATAACATCTAGCCTGCATGGAGTACGAGTCATGACGTCAATTTACAGATGCCATTAATTTACGTGTGCATAATTGTGGCTATTGGATGTTTAAGTAAATATTGTAGCTTTACATTTAATGGGCATTGCAATTCTTGGCGAACGACAAGTCAGCGGTAGAATTTTTTTTTGGTTGAGGGCTTTATGAATATCCGACACATGCGCTGAAAGCCGCACCATCACAACACATTTTTAATAGGAACGATCCTCAGAGGCTTTATTAAGCACTGTGGGCAAAAATTTAAAGGGGCCGGATAGAATCGTTGCACGGACCTGATGTGGACCTCGGGTCGTACTTTAGGAAACAGCGAACTAAGTGTTTTAAACAATCTGAGAAGAGCTTTACTCTATAAGCGCTCAGTAGCTACAAGTTGAATGGCTATAGTCACTTTTGAGGGGCTTCTAGCATTTTTAGTAAATAAGTCTACCTTCTTAAGTCGAAAGTCATCTATCCAGTAAGTGTAATTATGGCAATACTAGAATGTAGAAAAATATTGCATGTAAAAGTCATTGTCACCGAGTTCGAAGAGAAACAGTAAGTATTTCTTTATGTAAATACGAAGGCCCAATTACGACCTACATATTTTTTCACATCAGAGGCAGAAAGAGCGATCCGCAGGTCTATTTAAGGTGCTCTTTTTGCAGTCTGCATTCGTCTTCAGTGTAATGAAGCAAACCAGTCGTTATGGAAGGCCTGAACACTGACCTGAAACGTCACAATCTGTCGGCAGTCTAGACCAATAGTTCGTTGCCACGTCACAGGTCTGTACGACCTAATTTTCCTCAGAAGGCTAATCTCCCATTAGCTTAGTTCTGTATAACAACTTATTGTTTGTTGTTGTTGCTTTTATTAGTAATTCATATTTTGTCATCGACAATGAATAATTGTGCCAACTTTCAATTAGATCCGAGAATGGGTATGGGAGAAATAATGTGTACAAGATTCCACCCAGACGGACACACAGACAGACAGAGGTGGGCTTTCTAATAAAAAACAAATGGAGTTTTATAACGGTGTAAGTCAAATAATGCCAAGTGAAAAGAATGCTGACAGAGAAAATTTGTTCAGTATTTTCTGAATATCGAAGAGCAAGCAATTTAAAAGCAATAAACAGCGTCCTGTTTAAAGGCAAAAAAAAAAAGAAGTTATAATAGACATCCTGCATCTACTGCGGCTTTTTTTGATCGATAAAACAATTCAGTGTTCTCTGGTATATTGTTGGTTATAGTGCTTTCTCTTGTGCGAAAATTCTGTTAGATGCTCAAACTTTGACTCTGAATAGAGAAAGAGAGAGAGAGAGAATTGGTTGGATTGTGTGGATTAGCAAATGTCATGTACTTTAAATAGAACAAACAGATCGGTGCACTTCTTTATTGTAATCTTTCAGATGAGTACATTTCGCGAGAGCAAATATTCTTGTCTTCGTCGAATGTTACAAAATGTGCATGTCGAATCTAGCTCTCTGCTGTGCTGTAGAAATAGGCCTTTATCTTTTGACTCGATATTAGTGTTTATATCTATCTATATCTATATCTCTCTCTCTCTCTCTCTCTCTCTCTCTCTATATATATATATATATATATATATATATATATATATATATATATATATATATATATAAATATATATATATATATATATATCTATATATATCTATATATCTATATAAATCTATCTATCTATATATATAAATATATCTATAAATCTATATCTATATCTATCTCTCTCTCTCTCTCTCTATATATATATATATATATATATAACCTTATCTCAACCTTAAAATTCAGATATTCCTAAAAATCAAATTAGCATTTTTAATGTCATCAGCTAGGCATTAAATATCAAAAAGTGACCTGGAAATGATAGCCTAAAGTAAAGTTTCTTTTTCAAACCAGTGCGATCATAAGGTCATGTTTTTTAGCCAACAGTTAACGAACAGGGTGTCATGTGTCCATCACAACGACCAACTGCCTTTACTTTCCCTAACTAAAGTCAGGTTATCCACTAGAGTTGGGTGGACTCAAAGGCGCTCTAGAAATCCTGAAATTCAAAATCCCAGTCTTCATCGAGATTCGAAACAGGACCTCAGGTTTGGTAGCCTACAACCTAACTACTCAGCTACCAAGCCATCAAATAATAAACTAGGTGACAGGCATCTTGATTTGGTGACTATACAGATGGTAGTATTTTTTTTCTCCATAGATCGATATTTAATCATGCCGAGATAATTCCGCTTAATCCGGCCGGTGCCACCTGGAGCATCGTTATCTTCAAGACAAGGACTCTTTTTATCCTGAAATCCTGGTAGACACAAAAGTTAGCTATTGCCAGTCCCGCCAAATTTTGTTTCTTCAATGAAATACTAATACCCGCCAATATTTGCGAGAGAGTTGTCCCTCTTGTCGTGAAGGTAAATAACGAGGTGTGTTACGAGGCGGAATTTACTTATTGACATTTGCTTCTATCGTTCAAATGGACTGAGACACTTACAGTTGAACAAGGTGAGACGTTGGCTGAGCTTTACTGTTGCTCCTCCGTTCAATAGAGTAGGCTTGGTTTTTGTGGAAAGACAACAAATTGTAGTGGATTATGTGCCTGCGTGCCTGTTTTGGTTGATGTTTTCTGATGTGACGTTTGAGTAGGAGTGATACAACCGAGTGGGTAAACAAAGGCGAACTGCTGCTGAAAGTCAGCGGAAGTCGGACAGACAAAAAATAATACATTTACAAGTCGGACTAGATGTCTGGGGCTACAACCCAATGACAACCTGCAACTTGACAAATTGTATTTATAAACGGAAGGGTATTAGAGTCTGTTTGCATGTCTGGGTATAATCTTGTGTTGTATGTCTGGGTATTATCTGGTGTTGTATGTCAGGGTATTATCTTGTGTTGTATGTCAGGGTATTATCTTGTGTCTGCTAGACCATGAGATAGAGAGTAAAATCAAAGAGATGGAGAGAACGAAAAAAGTTAGACAGAGACAAGAAGACAGAGACAGAGAGACAGAGTTACAGACACAAGAGAGACAAAGAGAAAGAGAAAGACAGAGACAGAGAGAGAAACTGAGAGACAGAGAGAGAGAGACTGAAAGACACAGAGAGAGACAGGGAGAAAGACATGGAGAAAGAGAGAGAGCGAAAAAGAAAGACACAGAGAGAGAAAGAGATAGAGAGTCAGAGAGAGAGAAAGAAAGAGAGAGTCAGAGAGAGAAAGAGAGAGAGAGTCAGAGAGAGAGAGAAAGAAAGAGAGAGTCAGAGAGAGAAAGAGAGAGAGAGTCAGAGAGAGAAAAAGACATAGAGTCAGAGAGAGAGAGACAGAGAAAGAGAAAGTCAGAGAGAGAGACAGAGAAAGAGAAAGTCAGAGAGAGAAAGAGAGAGAGAGTCAGAGAGAGAAAGAGAGATGTTTTTTAAGAAGACAGGGATATGCAAATATTACGTAGTTTTATTCACATAATGTTAAAAGCAAATGTTCAAACATGTTTATAAAAAGAAGAAAGAATGGGGTCACAATAGCGAAATAAAAAGGAAACAATGAAAGATATGTATAATTTCACAAAGTCAATAATCGTATCGGATTATTGGCGTTTCTGAAAAGCATATACAAATACATTCTAGCTTCTAGAAAAGACGATCTATCAGATTCTATAAAATTTTGCCATGGAGCGCACGATATACTTCGAAAGCCGCGTTTAATAACGCATCGTGATGTCACATTGTCATATATCCTATCATTACATAGACATCGCTGGTTGTACATTGGTTGTTGTACATCGCTGGTTGTACATTGGTTGTTGTACATCGCTGGTTGCCGCATGAACAATAAATGACGGATGGAACAGTAAATCGTTTCAAAAAGCAGGGCAGCACTTTCGTAAAAAGGAATCGATTCCAACCGCAGCGATTAAAACATTCGATAGAGTTATCAGCCTTGGGTTCGGAAGCTTCTTCAGCTGAATCTTGATGGACGTCGACTCTTGTGGACACTTTAACTTCCCCGAAACCTATATTGTCTGTTGAACCGCTGGGGCGCCAAACAAGATCTGTTGGACCGTCTTTCTCCCAACCCTGTCTTTCGCCTTGGATAGAATCTCTGTAGGCCCGTCTTTCTCCCAACCCTGTCTTTCTCCCAACCCTGTCTTTCTCCCAACCCTGTCTTTCGTCCATTCTTTTATGCTGTCTTCCCACAACTATTTCTGTCTGCCTTTTCTTCATGGTACAGTTGTGGACACTGAAGCGTTTTAGCCGTTTTCCTGGCACACGAGAGTACCACTGAGTTTAGATTTGATTTTATAAAGTATACATTATGTCATGTCCAAAGAAGAAGAACGAATCCTTAGTTCCGGATATCCAGCAGAGAAATTTAGCAAAGGAACGTCACTCTTGAATAAAAGAGCTAGATAAGGCTAACTTCGTTGAAGACGAAACTAGAAAAGACGGTATTCTTTCTGTTTATTTTAACCTTGTTGACATGCGCAAAGTAAAATTCTCATTTTTATCACATAGATACTCTTGCTTATCATGATCACAAGGCAGGCGACGTAAAGGCGGACCCTAAAATGCGATGGATTGATGATGTGGAGGCAGATCAACAACAGCTTGGTGCTTGGTGCTCGGGCGTGGAGACGAAAGCCTCAGGAGAGATACGAATGGAAAGATAAGTTGAAGCAAGCCATAGCCCTCCATGGGTGTCACCGGGATGGATGTGAAGAAAAAACTTTTAAACGCGGAAACGAATAGTGTTATAAACACTTGACATAGCTTTATAGGCAAAGAAGGATTTTTTAAAATTATTAATAAAAAAAAATGAATCGAAGCTAAAGTGTAATGAAAACAGTCACACTCTGAACTACTAAAGAATACTTTTTACTATCGATTCTAAAGCCTAAGCTATTAGCAACAACAATATTGTAACAAGTCCACATATATTTTACAAAGAGAATTAGATGAATTACAGAAATGGGAATCAAATTGGAGCACGTCTTTCCACCCAGAAAAATGTCAGTTGTTAAGAGTAACAAAAAAACTAAAACAAATTAATTCCACTTATCTTATTCATGGCAAACCAGTAACACAGACTAAAAACTCAAAATACCTAGGTGTTATAATAAATGAAAAACTGTCATGGAATCCACATATTGATGAAACTATAAAAAAATCCAACAAAGCATTAGGGTTTATTAAAAGAAATTTCTATAAATCAAATAAGAACATAAAACTAAAATGTTATTTAACCTTGGTTAGGCCAATAATAGAATATGCATCCTCCATTTGGGACCCCTCAACTCAAGAAAACATTAAGAAACTGGAACAGACTCAAAATAGAGCAGTGAGATTCATAACAAATGAATATTCACATTTGACTAGAGTAACAACTATAGTAAAATCACTAAATTTAGAAAGCCTTCAGGACAGAAGACTCAAAAGTAAAGTAGCAATTATACATAAAACACTGAACCATAATCTTCAAATACAAAAACAAAATTTAATAAAATACTCTGAAAGACACAAAAATAAAGGCACATTCCTCGTCCCATATGCTAGGACAAATTTGTACAAATACTCCTTCTTCCCTAGTGCTATTAGAGCATGGAATGGGTTGCCTGAGCTAGCCAGAAAAACCAGTAACTTGGCAGAATTTGAGTCATTGGTTAATATGCATGACTAAATGCATGACGCGTAGGACGTAATCATCTTCTTTTTTGAAGTAACGTCTGTATTATATAAGAAGATAAGATAAGGAACATAATTCCACTCTAACAAACAGACCAATGAAATCACAACAATAAAAATAAAAAATAAATAAATTTCTTGAAAACAAAGCTTATCTAAAGGGAAGAACTCAACATTTACTTTGTATTCAGGTATTCCAGAAATTGCTGAATAAACGACTGCTGGACGATAAGGGACGGTGGCTAATAGGATTTGAACTCAGGTCTATCTTGACGACAGCCCGAAGCGCTAATCCCCAGACAGGGATCTCTTAAACAAAAGACCTACGATGCTATCGCAGTATGATTTGTTTGGTTCAGAGCCCCTACCTCGTTCCCGTACATTTTTATTTTTTCTTCTAAAAATTTTGCCCTGACAAAATGCCAGTCAGGGGGAAAGTTTACTTCTTTTTTTTTTTTTTTTAACTCAAGAAAGAAAACTTTTAGCTTAAAATGTCAAGTTGAAAAATCTGATTGCTGGTAAAATAAAAATTATGGGGAAAACATTGTTTTTCTTCTTCCAATCTTCTTAAAGTGTCATCCACATTAGAGGTTCTAGTCTACAGCTCCCTTAACTTTTCATCAACTAAATACTGTCATATCGGCTTAATCTTGACCTAAATATCGGATACCTTTCACTAAAACCCAAACTACCCCCCCTCCCCTCCGTCGGTCGAAACACACACACACACACACACGCAGGGAAACATTAAAATGTTTAACTTTTGATTCTCGTTTTTTTTTTTTTTGTGTTCCCGCCACAATGCGCCACGCCCACGGTCTTTGTCTACGAGTTACCTCTCCTTTCAGGAATGTTTCTTTTTCGGATTTCCAGAGTCAAACAAATCAATCAAAAAAGTTTATGAACATTTACTTTCTGAACGTGTCTAATCCGTTTTCGTCTTTCGCTTTGTTTCGGTGGCGACTTGCAAAAAAAAAGTTCATATATAAATATTTGCTTCAGAAGCTCTGTATACTTAATAGTCTACAAACTGTCTTTGCCCGAAGACGTTTTGTTCGTTGGCTAAACATTTGGCTCAATAAAACTTGTAAGTTAAAAAATGATATAGATTTATCATAAATACTATTGGACAGCAAATGTCTAACTTATTTTGGAATAAAGATTTTACCGAAAAAAAATCCCGTTCCAATGGTTTTAATATTTAATAACAAAATCTTATCGTTCATGGTAATCCAACAAAGAACAACAAAGTCTAGGCAACCTTAGCCAGAATAAGAAATAACTGGCCGTGGGGGTCTCTTTTATGTCGAAGTTAAAGTTTCAAATATGTTTTATTACAAGGAACGTTTTCAAACCGGAAACTGATCTAACTATTGGCTTCAGTTCATAATGCGGCTTGAATTAAACTAAAAGAAAATTGACAAGGAGCGCACCATACTGTGATACATAGATGTCAACCTTAATATTGTAAATAAAATAAAGTGCCACTTTCAGAGCTGGCGATCTACAGGGTAGATGGTGAGACGTTATTCTGTTTCTGTGACCCACGATTGCCAAGTTTGTCCCGTGACAAGAACAGCAAAAAATTAAATTCCCAGTCTTCATCGAATTTGAGAACCGGTTCGGAACCAACGTTTTTACCCCCGCGCCTTGACAACGACTTCAAGTTGCCCTATTTTTAGAAATTAGTTTTATTCAGAGATTTCATGTGTTTGCAATTTATTTATTTTTTTAAAGTTTAGTAGTAACAACCAAGATCAGAACAAGAGGACACAAAAGCACCCCT
Source organism: Biomphalaria sudanica (assembly GCA_036873155.1). Taxonomy (NCBI): domain Eukaryota; kingdom Metazoa; phylum Mollusca; class Gastropoda; family Planorbidae; genus Biomphalaria; species Biomphalaria sudanica. The sequence goes on along the minus strand of JAZGLO010005920.1, from coordinate 37,907 downwards.
ATGCTTAATTGGTAGCCTATAGCCAGGTTACGCCTCTGGTTGTACAGTTTAACTATGAGGATAAATTGGTATGGTCAGTAACGCCAAGCATGTTAAACGAGTAGCCGCTTGAATGTTAATTATTGTTTGACATTGTCTCCAGTGGCCGTTGTTTTGGTCTTCAACTAAGGACTGACAAAGTTTGAAAGTTTTGCTGAGTTACGTTGCAACGTTTTTCTTAAAGAGTTCAAAGGTGACTACAAGACTATTTATAGCGGCGTACAGACGGAAACGAGGCAGAACATTTTTTTTTTGGTGTTAAATTGAATTGCAAACGAAGAAAATGTGCCATCAAGCAAATCAAGCCGTATAATAAACAGAGAGAGAGTAGGGAGAAAGATAGAGAAGTGGAGTAAGAAAGAGAGAGAGAGAAATAGAAGTGGAGAAAGAAAGAGAGAGAGAGATGTGGAGAAAGAAAGAGAGAGAGAGAGAGATGTGGAGAAAGAAAGAAAGAGAGAGAGATGTGGAGAAAGAAAGAAAGAGAGAGAGATGTGGAGAAAGAAAGAAAGAGAGAGAGATGTGGAGAAAGAAAGAAAGAATGAGTTAGAAAAAGAAAAAAAAAGTAACAGACAAAGCGACACAGAATGATAAAATAGACAAAGATGAGGAGAAAGTAAAACATACATAAAGGAGTGAGATCTACATAAAGCTAAAAGACCGCACAGCAATAACTTTATCTTTATCCAAAAAAATATTGCCTTGAAAGAAAAAAAATCAATGTCAGCTAGATGTGTCAGTGAAATGTGACAAATAGCGAGTATTCTTTCTTTCCTTTTCAAAATCTCTTCACTCCCGCCCCCTCTTATTTTTCTTGTGTACACCCTGACCCTCCGCGCAGCGCCGTTAGAACAATAGGTCACGGAGACTAAACATCGCTTTGATTGAATTAGTAGGGCACATATCTATCGCGATATACATTTGGCTTAAGGGTCGGGGGGGCCATCTCTCTCACCCACAAAAAGATCTAGGGAATCGGCTAAACCATGGTATCAGTCAGATTTGTACTTCATCTTTGAGATTTTGGATTCTTTCTTTCACGTTCTTCCGAAAACGCAGAGCGTCACCATCCAGCAGAGCCAACATGAATACAGTTATCTCTCTTCCGACTCTGTTTGCTCATAGCAAAGGGCTTTTAAGTCTCCAAGTGATTGAAAGATTCCGTTACAAGCATTAACCCCTGCAATGTTCTTGGCGATACAATATTTTTTTCTGCAACAAAGGATTTTCATGACAAGTTGTCCCCACAACCCCTTTCTACCGTCCAAATTTCTGTTGCACATCCATTTTTAACTCTTTGTCCCCGCTCTCCTTTCTACCGTCCAAATTTCTGTTGCACATCCATTTTTAACTCTTTGTCCCCGCTCTCCTTTCTACCGTCCGAATTTCTGTTGCACATCCATTTTTAACTCTTTGTCCCCGCTCTCCTTTCTACGTCCCAATTTCTGTTGCACATCCATTTTTAACTCTTTGTCCCCGCTCTCCTTTATTTCCCTAACACACACAAAAATTAAAAATAATAATATTAATAAGGCTTGTCTTCGAGTCCGAAGATTAGTGAGGAATGCAGCATTAAGAACATATGCCAATATACATATATTTTAAAGTAAAATAATTTTAGCACGGCTGGTATCTTTCATGGGAAGTCCTGACCAAGGACAAGACTACGGACCTTTCTGGACTCCCCATTATTTTATTATAGTTAATTCACCATTGTTCTTCATTAAGACATATGTTATATTGTGCTAACATCATGTTTGTTGTAACATGGATACATCAGTCATTATTACAGCACAGTATTTACGTAACAAAATGTACAGCAGAACTGTAATATAGACATTTTAGTTTTTAATTTGCAAGCGCTGTTACATTAAATGTTAGTAGATCGCAACGGTACTAGATAAACATATGTTAGTAAATCTATATGTTTGTCTATCTTTAACTCTAGCGCTTTATTTAAATACAAATTTGATCATAGCGACCATGAGATCGATTTAAATTCCTTTCACAAGTTAAAAAAAAACCCACAACAATTGCATATTCTGTGTATGTTTAAGTTTCGTAATAAACTGTTCTCAAACTGATTACACCTGGAGACCACATATGAGATATCAGAAGAGTATGCTGAAAAGAAAAAAAAAGACGTAGATAATAACCCATGAGTTTAGATGCCATAACTACTGACATTTGACTCACGATCTGTAACCGACATGACATTAGATACTTTTTAAATACCGCTCTGCCATTACCCGTCGACCCGAGGTACTGTGTCGGTCTGAAGTTTGAAATTGTGCCAGGTATTTTTTAAAGCGTTCATATTTATATATATTTTTTTTTTTAAATACAATTTTCTAATGAAAGAGCTGAAGACGTATCTGATTTCTCTGTTTGTGCTATGATAATACAAACTATATTTAAGTAATTCTGTTTTGTTGTTTTGTTGACATAAGTAAACATTCTAGAAGCTTGGGAGTCGACTTCCTAGAAGCTTGGAAACTTGAGACAGTGTTATACACAGTAGATTGTTTGTTCGTCTTCGTTTACTCGATGGTATTTTTTATTTTAGCAGTTAGTTTCACTCCAGACCAATCGATGAGTCACATGATGGAAAGCTGAAAGGTTTCTATTGCCTACGGTTAACGAGGATATAATGTGTCCAGCACAACGACCAATGGATTTTTCCCCCAACACAATATTGGTTGGACTCGGAGGCGCCTTAAACATCCCGGATTTTAAGATCCTAGCATTTACGGGAACATATTGCTGTATGATAATCTTATTTATTTAACATTTCACACAAAAATGAAATAGGTAGGTTCAAAATGTAAGGTTATAAAGTAAAGTTCCCCTTTCAGACCTTGAGGGTCTACAGGGCAGATGATGTAAAGGTCATCTGTTTCTGTGGCCTACGGCTAACGAGGGTGCCATGTGGCCAGCACAACGACCAACCGCCTTGACTTTTCCCCAACTAATTTCAGGTGCCCATTAGAGTTGGGTGGATTCAGAGGCGCCCGAAGATACCGGAATTAAAAATCCCAGTCTTCACCAGGATTCGAATCCCGACCCCGGTTTGGAAGCCAAGCGCTTTACCGTTCAGCAATAAATACTTGTAAATTAATTTGCTTGTATAGTTGTTAGTATTTTCAAAGTGAATTCCTGAGTAACACGTTAAAAGTAGGCCGACCTACCAGGTCTAGGCCTGAACCTCCACCAAGCTAATAATATGAGACCCTTCTTATCCAGGGGTATTGTTTTGAAAGTGCTCTAAAATAATCATAAGAAGTACAGTACTAACATTTAAACAAAAAAAAACGTAGAAAAGAGCAAGGTGTGTGGGGGATAAACTACTTTTAAAGTCACCGCTTGGCATGAGATTAACGGACGGAATTCCTACTTCCTCTTTCCTAGAACACCGCCCACTTTCTGCTTCCTATTGACCCATTTCCGAGTGAGCCGAGCACTTCCGATGTTTGTAGGTAAACGCCAGGATCTACCGACGTAAGGTGTCGACTGGATCAATCACGTAATACGGGACTTAATTGTTGAGCGTAAACACACTTTTGTGTAAGCTGTGAAATGATCCGCGATGTCAGGAAATAAAAAGATTATTGACATCGTCATTGTACTTAAAGAGTCTACGAATGACGAGGTCACCTTGCCAGATTTACTGGTGCCAAACATTTAATAAAAAAAAAAAAGTAAGTAGTTTTTAAGGCTCAACCTTTGAACCCAGTACGAACACAATCAGCTCTTTGCACAGTGTTGTACACGTTTCTTTAAATGTTCGGCACAGTGTTGTACACGTTTCTTTAAATGTTCGGCACAGTGTTGTATAAGTTTCTTTAAATGTTCCGCACAGTGTTGTATAAGTTTCTTTAAATGTTCCGCACAGTGTTGTATAAGTTTCTTTAAATGTTCCGCACAGTGTTGTATAAGTTTCTTTAAATGTTCCGCACAGTGTTGTATAAGTTTCTTTAAATGTTCCGCACAGTGTTGTATAAGTTTCTTTAAATGTTCGGCACAGTTTTGTATAAGTTTCTTTAAATGTTCCGCACAGTGTTGTATAAGTTTCTTTAAATGTTCGGCACAGTTTTGTATAAGTTTCTTTAAATGTTCCGCACAGTGTTGTATAAGTTTCTTTAAATGTTCGGCACAGTGTTGTATAAGTTTCTTTAAATGTTCCGCACAGTGTTGTATAAGTTTCTTTAAATGTTCCGCACAGTGTTGTATAAGTTTCTTTAAATGTTCGGCACAGTGTTGTATAAGTTTCTTTAAATGTTCCGCACAGTGTTGTATAAGTTTCTTTAAATGTTCCGCACAGTGTTGTATAAGTTTCTTTAAATGTTCCGCACAGTGTTGTATAAGTTTCTTTAAATGTTCGGCACAGTGTTGTATAAGTTTCTTTAAATATAATCTACGCTAAGTAAGGAAAATATGTAGCAAAGGAATATAGTGTATGACAGTTGTATTTTAAAAAGCTATACCAGCAAATGGACGATAGAAACAAACCGAATAGCAATATGGATCTATAATATAAAATTCTTGAGCCTAACTCACTAATCACTAATTCTTCTACTTGCTACGAAAAATAACATATGAACATTGTATCTGTTATTATTCAGCTTAACCCTTGATCAACCATGCCATTTTCACAATCAAATCGAAGCGGCTAAATTTAACAAAAAAAAAAAATTATTATCGCAATTATAACATAAAGTCACATTCCTTGTCCCATATGCTAGGACACTTTTGTACATATGCTCCTTCTTCCCTAGTGCTATTAGAGCATGGAATGGGTTGCCTGAGCCATCCAGGAAAACCAAAGACTCACTTTAAGTTATCGGTTAACATACATGATGCATGTCGCGTAGGACGTAATCATTTTTTTAAGTAACGTCTGTATTATATAAGATAAGATACGATAATTTTTTTTAAAGCTGACATTTAAACGTCTTAAGTATAAAATTATATTTCTTTCCGGTTTACGACACTTATATACACTTTGTAATTAAAAACAGCTTGTAAGCTGATGGAGTGTTTTTGTTATGCTGGTGTAACGTTTGTTGAGACTCTTCTGTGTTCCCCTGTTTAGGGTGAGTATCTAAGGCATGACTGCGTTTCGCAGTTGTTTCGATACCATAGTGATAGTCTACTAGACCTTTTTAGTTTGTCTTTACTTTGTCTTTACAGGAGGGAGTTTGTATGGGAGTGGAAGTCTGCGCTGGTGACTAGAGATAGCAGTGTTTTGTGTTGTGGGTTTGAACATTAATGTGTACGTTGTTGGATAGCAAGGTGTAGAATTATTGTTTAATTAATAGATCCACAATATTAGAATGTTCATCATAACTTAAATTCATATCATTAAACATTTACATTATCAACAGTGAGTCACTTATTTATTGCAAGCACGAAGGTGCCTGGTTGAATGTCAGGGGCCCGGGCAAACGAGCTAAGGCTTTAACATAACATATATTTAAGAGTAACAATTCTTATAGTGAGATCAAAAAATTAATTGAGCCTACGAGAAACTGCTATCATCAAAGCTGGTACTGATATTTCACAAGAAATCTGCGACGATCTTCCTACAAGGAACAGTAACAGGAGGAAAAAAAAGGTAATATAAACGATAAACAATGGACACAATAAACAATGGAGGAATGGTCTGTTTTCCCTTAGGAATGGCGTAAAACCGATTGAATTGGAGATAGTTAGATGGCAGATCCTTAGTGGTGCCCCAAACGCCCTACAGATAATTGCAAAAAAAAAAAAATGTTTAAAAATATTTTAAATATATAAATAGAGAGTATTGCACAATAGCGGTTTTAATTTTAACTCAGTAATGTCTGCGGTTTTAGCCAAGTCCTAATGCAGTCAAGGGAGAAAATAACCAGTTCCCGCGAGATCGTTGTATTTTTTTTCTTCAATTTGTGAAAATACAAATTCTACACGCTGTTTATCTGAGATAATGGATCACTCTGTTCCGTTATTCCTGGTGGCTGATTGGTGATAACAAGAAAGATTATGATTACAACGTCATAGATATAGGTGACCAAATCGTCTTCTGCACTATGGAACACTAGGCTTTATATTTATTGGGATTGAATTTCCAGCATGATGTTGATGGCTACTAAGTAAATAAAAAAAACATTTAATAGAATAATAGAATTTTTTTATTTTTTTTCAAGATGGCGCTGCACTGTGGCGACATGCATTTTGTGCTTTCCTATTGAATTCTATGATTATAATGCATTGTTTGGTGTAATACACAAACTGTAAGACACATTTCTATATAGATCATAAATATCATTATTATTTATTTTTTATCAATATTATTTTTTAATTACAATCTACAAAGAACCTTTTCACCAGGAAGGCTCACCAAATTTGTCAGGTTTCCGGGGAGGACAAAATAACACTTGCTGCCTTGCAGGCAGAGAAACGACCAGAGGCTAAGGCACTTACTCACTGTTCGCCTACTCACTGTTCGCCTACTCACTGTTCGCCTACTCACTGTTCACCTACTCACTGTTCACTTACTCACTGTTCACCTACTCACTGTTCACCTACTCACTGTTCACTTACTCACTGTTCACCTACTCACTGTTCACCTACTCACTGTTCACCTACTCACCGTTCACCTCTCACCGTTCACCTCTCACCGTTCACCTCTCACCGTTCACTTACTCACCGTTCGCCTACTCACCGTTCGCCTACTCACCGTTCGCCTACTCACCGTTCGCCTACTCACCGTTCGCCTACTCACCGTTCGCCTACTCACCGTTCGCCTACTCACCGTTCGCCTACTCACTGTTCGCTTACTCACTGTTCGCCTACTCACTGTTCGCTTACTCACTGTTCGCTTACTCACTGTTCGCTTACTCACTGTTCGCTTACTCACTGTTCACTTACTTACTAATCACTTACTCACTGTTCATTTACTCACTTTTTACTTACTCACTGTTCACTTACTTACTGTTCACTTACTCACTGTTCACTTACTTACTGTTCATTTACTCACTGTTCACTTACTCACTGTTCACTTACTCAATGTTCACTTACTCACTGTTTACTTACTCACTTTTCACTTACTTACTGTTCACTTACTCACTGTTCACTTACTTACTGTTCACTTACTCACTGTTCACTTACTCAATGTTCACTTACTCACTGTTCACTTACTCACTGTTTACTTACTCACTGTTCACTTACTTACTGTTCACTTACTCACTGTTCACTTACTTACTGTTCACTTACTCACTGTTCACTTACTCAATGTTCACTTACTCACTGTTTACTTACTCACTGTTCACTTACTTACTGTTCACTTACTCACTGTTCACTTACTTACTGTTCACTTACTCACTGTTCACTTACTCACTGTTCACTTACTCACTGTTCACTTACTCACTGTTCACTTACTCACTGTTCACTTACTTACTGTTCACTTACTCACTGTTGACTTACTTACTAATCACTGACTTACTGGTTTTTTTTTCTTTGGGATTTTTTTTTGTCTTTACGACGGATCTTCAAAAACTTGGAGGAAAACAATTTCTCTGGACAGGTCCGAACGGAAGGTCAGTTTTGTGTCGGCCACTGCCCAATAGGTGCCTCCTTCGGGAGGTTTATGGAGCGCTAACACACACGGTGTCGCTACTGCATAGCGGACCATGTTCGGCAACGGGATTGCCCTTCTAGGGGGTCAAGTTGATCCGACAACTCACTGCCCGATTTCTTTCAAGTGCTTTAAGGGAGTAATTTTGGGCATGTTCGTTACTAAATTGTTTTCAGATACAAAAGGAGGGACGGGTCCCAAACTTTTAAGGTATTTAGCAGCGACATTCGACTGATTGGATGACCTTCACATTGGCTCATATGTTGGGGCATGTAACGAGATACTCCAAAGACGTATCTGCAGGAGAAAGTAGCAGGAGAAAGTACCAGGAAAAGAAAGTGAGGCAGACAGAGGAAGAAGATTATTAAGGATAGAGAAGATAGAAGAGACTCTACTCCTGACAAAAATAAGGAGAAAAATGGAGATAGATTGTCGACAGATCATAAGTGGTGCCCCGAGAGTCCAACAGATAAAAAGACAGGTGAAGGTGAATTACAAATTTTACTTCAGATTTATTTTTTTTGTGATGTGTAAAAAAAAAGAAAAAGAAAAAGAAATGCTACTAAGGAAACGAAAAGCACAAATAACTATCTCGTGAAATCACGTAAAAACCACGAGACTAAGAACGAGAAAATATAGGATCATTGCTTGAGGTTGATTAGTTCTTCACTTGGACATGTTTATAAACAAAAAAATCTGTTTGGAAACGTGGGAGTAAGATGTTGAAACAGATACCAAAACAAAATATGTGGGAACTATCTCGAACGGCTCAATGCAATCTTCACTCTTACTATCTTTATTTCTTCTATAAACAAAAGGTTCAATTTTCTAAACTCTAAAAATGTGTTATCTCGAATCGAGTTCTTTTAAAATTGGAATTGATTAAAACCAATTAGAACCAATTTATACTATAGAAGATACTAAAAGCATAACAATAGCCACATGGTTGTAATTACTTGAAGATAAACAAATAAAGTAGCAAATTAATTATCTTCATTACAAGTTTCTAAAAATGAAGTGTTTTTTTTCCTCTCCCCTGATTGACGATAACATTAAATTAACTTAATTTTTCGGGAGTTCATAAACTTTAATCGGTGTTATATAAAAAGAACATGCATTTATCTATACCAATTAAAACATTTTCTGATTAAATTTTTTTTTTCTTGAAGTTTAACCCTAACAAGGTAGTGAACACAGAAAATAATTACGGACAGTCAATATGATTTTGATGTTGTGTTTCCATTAGATGTAAGATAACAATTGTGTAACTGAACTCTAGACTCTAGATAAACTGTTCAGGTCAGCAGCACGTCGGAAAACACACGACTCCACAGGGATCCTCCCGGCGTACCGAGGGATGGGGCGGTGCTGAGTGGGCGCCAAAAGGGGAATGAAAATACTTCATACAATACCTATTTCTGTCGCTACAGATCGTTCTTTGGTTAATTTCATTTTAATAATATATGCAAGTTATTATCTCATTTAAAGACTGCAATACAAACTAAGAGATAAGAGAAGGTTTACTGCAGCGATTGGACCCCACGATGGACTGCTAACTATCGTAAAATAAAAGCATGCTAAAAATGTATGACCATATTATAAGGTCTTCGGGACCCGCACAGACGTTCCTTCAGGGAACAGTACTAGGAAAAAGAAGAAGAAACAGACATAGAAAGCGATGGGAGGACAACATAAAAGAATGGGCGGGGCTGTCATTGAAAGAAGTTCTATCTAAGGCAAAAAAAAAAAAAAAAACACAGAGAGGAATGGAGAAAGACGGTAGACAAATCTTGAATGGTGCCCCAACGGTCCATCAGACTAAGTGATAGGTAAAGGTAAAAGTAAGTAATGTATTTGTTACTGGTGATTGTATATATGCACAAAAATAGATAGAAAGGGGGGCGACAGGTCCAACTTCTCGGGCGATTAATTACATCAGTGGTATGTAACGCAGCCCTTAATACTGAAGTCTTTTCTCATGAAAGATTATTTCTGTCCAAAAGTGTTAGACGCCACATAATTATATTTATAATAATTATAGGTCGACCTTCGTAAAATACAGGTCCACCTTTGAAAAGCCTGAGCTAACCGCATGTACAATAATGTATATATATATATATATGTGTTTTGTTTAGTGCCTTGAAACAGTTTTACATGCTTAAATGTAGATAACTGTTGGACGAAAACAAAATCAGTCAGAAATATTAAAAGTGAAATAAAATCCTCAGTAGGCGAAGTCCTTTGCTCAGATTTCAAAAAAAAAAACTACATGCACATAACAAATGCATTTGAAACTCTAAAGAAATAAAGTCATTTTTAATGATGGACGTGTAAAAATGTACAGATGGAAGAATACATAAACAAATTTGGTGTCAGAAATGGGTTTATGTTTATATGTAAGAGCACAGTGAGTACATTCGCTAATAACCTTCATTGCACGTGGGGAAGGGGTAAAAATGGGAGGGACCAGAGGTCTGTACTACTGCAGGAATAAGTCTGAAGCTTGAGTGACACATTTAACAAGGGAGGCTAAGCTAGACTGAGTGTGCTCGTGAGTACAAAGGTGTTTAAAAGTATTTTTTTTAATAGCTCAAAATAAAGAAACTTAATTTGTGTTTAAAATATACTACAACGAGAATACATAGACCTATATATGTATATAGGTATGTAATAGCAGCGTAAGGTTCAAGTGTTTTATCACATTAGTTAAGTATCTTTATTTGTTCTATTATACGATACTGTATCTATTTAATGCGATGAATACCATTATCTAAATTTTTGTAAAAAAGGTCAACAATCAGGAGCAGTTTATTGAATACAAAGCATCAACAGTTTTAAGCCTAAAGTCATTCCCATGGCTTTCTAGATCATGCCAACTGAAACAAGATCTTTGTTTGAAAATAACAAGGCATAAAAACATAAGTTCATTATAGAGTTGAATTACAACTCGGGTTCTCGTTTCTTGTCATCAAAAGTTGCAAGTTGTTATTTTTAAATCAGGTAAGGGCGGGGGTGTTCTGGAATGAACGCGTTTCTATTGGCTGAATAGATGCTGATGTAACCAAATGTTGAAACTTTAGCGGATATTTTTGTTTGTACTGATGTAAAAACGAGTAAGACCATTTGGCTTGGGGTGATACGGAGTGGGAGAAATGATGGAATTGACGTGAGCGTTAAGATCAAGAGAAGAGTGACACAAATTTCGTCCTTAAAAAAAGCGATTCGCATACAACGGTCTAGTTCAGTGTTTTCCTAAAGTCATCCCGGCGGAACACTTCGTAAATTGTGAATATTTAGCAGAACATTTTGCTTACTTTTAGAGAGTTTAATTAACGTCGTGACCTACTAGTTAATTATTCCAGTAGTTCGTGGAACACCTTTTTAGGCCTCGCGGAACATTAGGGTTCCGAGGAACACAGTTTGGGAAACACTGGTCTAGGTTGAACTAGCCGTCTAGAGTTACAACTTGACGACCTTACGTTAACATAGTGGCTTGAGGTCTATGGGATGCACAAAGTTATTCATATTTGGAGTGGAATTAGGAGTATTTCACACAATGAAGACAGAGACAATTTTTAAAAGTTGTAAAATGCGAGTGGATCCGTTTCTATTGCAACCAACAACCGCTGTTTCAATTTATGTAGGTGTATATTTAAATCTTTCTCTCCTAATTAACGATACCGTCGTTGATTTGACCTCATTAAATTAAATTAATTTTTGGGTTTTATAAACCTGAATTTGTGATATATAGAAACAACATGCATTCTGCTATAATTCTATACCAAAACTAACGTTTTCTGATTACCAACAAAAATGATATTGAAGTTTAACCCTAACAGAGTAGAATGTACTAATATGAAAAATGAAAAAAAAAAAATAACCAGAACGTGGAAAATAATTACGGAGACAAAAGAGTTAAAAACAAGTTTTTAGCAATAAAAAAAAGTGACTGATTGCTACTTGAGAGTAAGGTTCGAGAGAAGGAAGTTCAACAATGCAACCCTTTCAAAGACGGGCCAGAGCTTGGATAAGTTGGTGTCTTCTGTCGACTGGAGTATTTAGCAGGCTACATGATAACATTGACACCGGGGCTTTAAGCATAATACAGATAAACGAACACACATTGTTAAAATTTGTTGATTTTACGTGTAAGTGGAGTGTGCCAATTATTTTGATCCATAGACAAGTTCAACGTCCTCTGGTTTGTTTTTAGTTGAAATGTTTTGTTTTTAGTTGAAATGTTTTGTTTTTAGTTGAAATGTTTTGTTTTTAGTTGAAATGTTTTGTTTTTAGTTGAAATGTTTTGTTTTTAGTTGAAATGTTTTGTTTTTAGTTGAAATGTTTTGTTTTTAGTTGAAATGTTTTGTTTTTAGTTGAAATGTTTTGTTTTTAGTTGAAATGTTTTGTTTTAGATGAAAAATTGTGTCCGAGCTTGAAATTTTGTCTCTGACAAATAAAGAGAGAGAGAGAGAGAGAGAGAGGAGAAAAGGAGAGAGAGAAAGATGGTTGGAAGCATTGTGTGGTTTGGTCAATGCTCTGTACATCTCTCTTTTTACAAAGCTTATATTAACTCATTTTGTGTGTCTTTTTGTTTATGTGTCTGTCTGGTAAAAAGTGTGAACATTGTGTTGTCTCCCATTCTAGGACCAAGTTAAAACTTTACACAATTATTCATTGAACCTTACAAAACATGAATCGGTAAAAAAAAAAAAAATCAATTCGTTTAATTAATTATTGGTGATTTTTTTTTGTATCTCGAAATAAGGGTAATAAATTTACTTAATAAGAGATGTAGATGTTTAATCCCCTACTAATGTTTAAACAAGTTTTTTTTCCCGACTTTCCATATTCGGATCAAGTTGAAATTCTGAATAATAATACACGAATCAATCCAAAAATTAACCAATTAGTTTATCAATTAATACTAATTTATTAATTTTGTATTATATATCAGAAAGGGAGAAACATTGCAATTTTAATATAAATGGCAGTAATTAGCGGTTCTTTCCCTTAGATACGTTTTTTTCTTATAAATGAAACATAATTCTATAGCTAGTATTGGTACAGCGGTTTATAAGAACTTTTATTTACGTATAATAGGGCACGCTACTGATACACTACTTGAGGAAACTTGTCGATCAAGATAATTTTATTGATTTATTGTCAGCAAGCAATCGGAAACATTTAGAGGTAAAGAATATTATCTCCCCCATCTGAGAAAACTGTTGTTTTTTTTTCTCAAAGATCGAATGTATAGGTCTCGATAGTTTGAATCGTTAATCTCCTTGCTCCCTCTTCCCTCCCCTGTCATTCATAACCTTCTCCTAGCAACATCTCAACATCTCTTGTCTACCTCTCTCGCAGACGGGGAGACAACCGGTAGACTATACTCTCCAGAGTTCTTGGTCTTGACATTCAAAACGTTTCGCTTCTGAGAGTCAAAAGTTAGGAAAAAGTAAAAAAAAAATATCGTAGACGCGTTGAGTAGATTAGTGAGATCCTTCAAGTGTCCACTCTTGTGGTCAGACTGACTAATTGGCAGAAGCAGTGAAATGATAAAGATCGGGAACCATGGCTGTACTCACGTTTCGGATGGGAAATTATAATTTAAACACAAACTTGTCTATTGACAAGTACAAGTATACTTGAGTTACAATGGACTGTTGATATTTAGCATGACACGAAGCTGGTGATAGTTACTCTCCATTTGCCTCCTTTATTCATTCCCTCCTCCCTCTCTAGCTTTCTGCCCCCTCCATTTCTTTCTATCCTCCTATCATTCTCTCCCTTCTTTTTCCATTTCTTCTCTGTCTCAGAATCTCCATTCTCTTTTTATTTCACACTCTCTCTCTCTCTCCACTTTCATTGTCAATCAGATTTTTCTCTCTCTCTCTCTCCTCTCGCCCACTCTTCCTCTATTTCCGGTCGTACTCCCCCCCCCCCCCAATGTCACCCCATCATCTTCTCTCTCTTCTCTTTTCCAAACATACCTTCTCTTTCTTTCCCTTTTTCTATTTTCTTTATTTCTTTCATCATTTCTCTCCCCCCCCCTCTCTCTCTCTCTCTCCTCTCGGTGTAACTCACAGCATACATAACAAAAAAAACAACAACACATTGTTGTTCAACAAACAACAAAAAAATGTCACATGCCATTTTGAGTCCAACCAATCTTCTACTACCCGGCTAGCACACAAAACTGAAACTGTCAGTCCATGAATAGAAAATCAATGCACAAAAATATTGTATATCAAACATCCAGACAAAAAAACTGTTGACATTCTTGTGTAAACTCACTAACCTACATACACTTTCGTAACAGAGACCAAGACTATGTCATTTATTACACTAGTGGTCAAAGTTTTTAGGCTTAAAATTAGACAAGATCAGTGCGTCACAAACTTTTCCTAAATGGAACACTTCGCACATTCTGAGTATTAAGCGGGACACTTTTGCTTATTTTTTAGAGAGAATATTAACGTGGTGGCCAACTAGTTAATTATTCCAGTAGTTTGTGGAACACTTATTCAGGCCTCGCGGAACACAGTTTGGGATACACTGGAATAGATGTAGGCTGTTCTGGAAACAAACAAAACAAGATGTCTCATTTCATTGTTATTTCAATGCAGATGATGTAAAGCTCAATTTTTTTTTTAGTCTACTGTTAACGAAGGTGTCTTGTGGCCAGCTCAAAGACCAACCGCCGTCAATTTCTTAACACGCATATGGTACCAATTACAGTTTGGTAGACACATGGACGTCTCCTAAAAATCCAAAGTTACCTGGATTCAAACTCAAGTTCATTCGGCTTAGAGCGCCTTTCTACTCAACCACCAGGCCTGCCATATTAAAATAAAATATGTTGACAACCAGGTGGTTTGGCGACTTTAATCTACTCATTTTTGTTCCTTGCAGGTTTTTGCGTAGATGTAACTTTTAACAATTCTTCTTTGTTCTTTTTTTTGTTTCGTTCTACATTATTATTTCTTTAAAAGCTTTACCTAAGACCTTTTGTTTTTAACCAATTTACCAGCTTATTATTTGTATATAGTATTACTGCACACATTAGAAAACGGTCCTTCAAATTGTCATGGGGAGGTATGGCGAGAGTGAATATGTTACTTTGATATTTTGGTATGATAGTGATATCCCCTTGTTTAAGTACTCCCAGGTTATGAATGTGAATACTCTTGCACGTGTTATGAACTGAATGATTTAGTCTTCTTTGAATGTGCGAGAGAGTGTGTTAGTAAGTGAGGCCTTGTTACCAGTCCAGGAAGGTTGTACAGTTGCTTCCTGGACTGGCGTTTTGTGTATTAGATATTTATTGAAGTTGATGTCATTATTTGTGCTCAATCGGATATTATTAAAGTATTATTTGTGTTATCCATATATATTTAGAGTTGGAGTGTTTTTTGTAGTGATAATTGTTCGTATTGGGGTAACCCTAAATTAGCCAAGCAAGTATTAATTTAATTGTAACTGAGTAATGGAGTAACCCCTAACGAGCCAAGCAAGAAAAAGAACCCTGACACAAATGTATGCCGTTGACCTCTATAATTTTTGTATTTATTTTAAAACATTTGTTATACAAACACCTTCGCAATTACTTTTGCTTATTAACCCACTGTTTATTAAGCGCAAACATCAATTACAATAAACAAGTAGGTCGATAGTTTTATTCTTTTCTCCAAGACACCAACTAATTATGCATAGATCCCTCTAGTGTTACAGCCTACATAAAGCATACAGCGTAAGTTGATTATACAACGTAGGGTGCTCCCAGAAGGCCATTTTCAAGGCGCTTATAGATAAATGACCATTAGTTTTCATTAACGATGAATACTCCATATTAATTTTTCTAGATAGTCACTAATTTGTAAACAGGCACAAACAAATGCGTTTTCTAACTGAAGAAGCAAGAATTGACAATAAGATGGCCACACTTTGTCATTAGCTCTTCTACACTAAAAAATTGCTTTTATACCTTTAGCGAACTGATATGTCCCTTTTGGACTCAACGCTTCTAGTGGTGCCACGTTTCTACCTCAAAAGTTACGGTCTGCGGGCTTTTTTAGTGCACGGATGAAAGGTTTGGAACTTACTCCCATTGATCTCAGACATGCTTTACGATATTCAAGAAGAACATTAAGACCTATTTGTTTAAAATTGTTTTTAGATTAATTTGTCAACTCGGCTCTTTTGATTATGTTTGTAATGTTATCACAGCGCCTCGAGCCAACATTTTGTTTGTTAAAAGCGCTCTAAAAATTAAATTATTATTATTTAAAAGGTTACAATTGTATTAACTGACTTTCTTCGCTCTTTCATGTCTCTAGGAAGCTGAACAATTTTAATTACATCCACTTTTTTGTCATTTCTATAAGCAAAGAACGAATACGTTAATAACCAATGTTAAAGGTGCTATTACAAGAGCCCCCAGAATGTATTTCGTTCCACTTTCAGCTGACCGAACTCTGCAACTGTATGGCTGCGATGTACTACACACTGGATCAGTACGAGACCATCTTATAACTTCTCAGTCTCCCCTGTCAGGACAAGTTAATTCTCCAGTTTCCGGAAGTCATCTAAGTTCCAGCAAGTTGCAACACAAAAATATTGAAGAGCTGAATTATTTTTTTTCCAATTGTTTTTGCAACCCACCCTTTCCCTGGACTAAATTAAAAAGTGACTTAACAGAAGCGAAACTAACATGTACTAGTGAACAGCAAGAACGCTGTACTTGAGAAGCATTGCTAACCAAATTAACTTAATTACAAAGCATATACCAACTCACTATGTCTTTCTGTTTGTCTGGCAAAAAGACACCCCAATCTCGGATCAAGCTGAAATTGTGCACACTTATTTCTTTTACCTGACTACACAAGACTCAAGTTAAAATTTAATCAATTAATTAATTAACTGTTGGTAATCAATTGTTTTTTAATTTCAAACAAGGAAATAAAAATTGAACTTGACTGAAGTGCCGGTATAAGCTGAATTAGTCCCCTTTATAGATCGCCGCTTCAAAGTAACTTGATACAAACAATAGATAACTATGCCATCTTCTATTTTCATATTTTCACTAGCATTGGTAAGGATGTCGGCTTGAGAAGGCTTGAACCATGAGTTCGAATTCAGGTCGTCCCCCGCCCACCCTATTCTTTTAAAAAATTATTTTAAAAAGCAAATATAGTCAAAATTAACCGAGATGTTTTATTCTCGTCTACCCTCACCCCCCCCCCCCCCCCCAAATTTTCCCAACTGATCCAGATAAATGACAGGAGCATAGAGTATTGTAAAACCAAGATATAGCGCTAAACAAAGACAATTGGTCAAAATACTTCTAATCTCCATCGCACAGATATATTGTAGTTGGTCTAAAATCCCTAGATCTATTACAAATGTAATTACATGACTGATCCAAACTGATACAATAAAACTTCGTATAAGCTTTTTTTTTTTTAAAGTATCTGTTTACGTTTTTCTTATTTTTTAATTAAGTTTTTCTTAAAAGTTTTAATGGAATTTTTTTTACAACTTACAACGTTATAAACACTTGAGACCATAGGGATGAAATGAGAATGTCACAGGCAAATGTCATTGTATTTCAGCCACCAGATAAAACAAAACGTTCTCAGCTGAAAAGAGCATTGTCATTTTGAGCACCACTATTTGCACATATTTAGATATTTGACAGATGATTGCAATGTCTGGGACCGATGGTATGGTGCCCAGGTATGCGTGTGTGAATCAGCGAGAGTGTGTGTGAATGTGTTGTTTTTTTTGTGTGCCCGTGTTAGTTGTTTATTTCTTTGTTACGACGAAGATTGTTACAGATTGTGTTACGACGCTGATTGGCATTTGATTCTAGATCTGAATTGACAACCTTTAACGATGTTAGGCCTATATTCAAACAGACAAACAAGAAGACAGTGCAGTAAAAAACTAAAAACGACTTTTTGTTTATTTATGCTTTCTACAACCGATCTTTTTCTTCCACTCACTCTTTTCGGCCTTTCTATCTATCTCTTTGTCTTTCTCTTTCTTTCTCTTTTTTTCTCTCACTCTTTTTACGATCATTCCTTTTTTTTGTCTCTAAATTAAAACTAGGTTAGGAATATAGGAGAGAGAGAGGGAGAGAGAGAGAGAGAAAGAAAGAAAGAGAAAGAGAGAGATATAGAAAGAGAGAAAAAGAAAGAGAAAGAGAGAGGGAAAGAGAGAGAGAGAGGGAAAGAGGGAGAGTGAGAAAGAGAGAGAAAGAGAGAAGGAAAGAGAGAGTGAGAAAGAGAGAGAGATAAAGAGAGAGAGTAAGAAAGAGATAGAGAAAGAGAGAGAGATAAAGAGAGAAAAAAAAAGAGAGAGAGAGAGAGAATATATTTTACCTAGACTATATAACAGTAGTTCAGTACGACACGAACGTACACAATAACTTGTACACACTACTGAGATAAAGAGGTCTTTCTTTCTGTCACCGATTCCCCCCCCCCTTGTCAAGTCAAACTGGTCTATACCATGGCTCGGTTATCCCCCACTATTACACTTAAGGTAACTGATCCCTGAATAAAACCCAGACATTCAATACGAATAAAAGATATACTATCCCAACTCTGACACCAAAAGAAAATATATAAATGTCTACTGATTTTTCAATTGTTTATCGTGAAAGTATGGATTTCTAAAAAATAAAAATCTTATATCAATTCATTGTGTCTGTCTGTATGGTAAAAAGTTTGAGCATGTTTTTTCTCCCACACCCATTGTCGCATCAAGTTTAAACTTTGCAATACTGTTCAATGGTCCTAACAAAACAAGAATCAATTTTAAAAATAAACCAATTTGTTAAATTTATAGTGTTAATTAATTTATTTTGTTTGATATTAAAAAGGAAATAAATATTGCAGTATTGCGATATGTGGCTGTAAATGTAGAGTTCTTCCTATGAGATAATCTTTCCTATTAAGTTTTCAAAGTTGTTTGTATATTATGTAACTCAAAGTCTTGATTTTGTTAATTTCTTAAGGACAAAGAAGCTCATGGAGTGCCAGTTAAAAGCAAGGGAAGCAACCAAATTCAGCTTACTTAAAATAGTTATCCGGGCATCAATCGCCTTTCGCGTTTTACGATTGGGTGGTGCCTAAAAGTTGTGTCCCTTGGATTTCTCTCCGGAAGGTCAAGTGTTTGCTGGAGCATGTCACAGTCTTGTTTTGAAACGCGCACGCACGCACAGACACATCTTCCAGCATTCTCTTCTCATACGAGACAGTATGGCATTTGGCAGGCATAGACTCCAGGACAGACTGACTTAGCAGTTTAAGCTTTGGAATGTAACTGAAGTGACTTGTTATTTTAAAAAAAACATTGTGCATATATCAACCTGATTTTAGGAGGGGGGGATAATTATCCAAACAATTTGAAAGAATAATCAATTGTTTTTGTTGTTGATTTAGTACAACGGCATATTTAATAATGTTTGGTTATGTGCAATCCACAACTTTAAGAGCAAATTGTAACAATTTAAATGACCACTGGAAACAAAATTACAAAAGTAGAGAGAACAGATTCACGTGAACATCGCGTACCGCCAGATTCTCTTTGTTCATGTAGATCCTAAGAGTTTTCTTTGACACAGTTCTGACACACACACACACACACATCAGCACTGCAAGGGTCTCTGAAACTGCAGCTGCGGGCAGATTAGGCCAAACGACCTTATTTGACAAGGGAGAAAGAAAAAAAAAACATCCATACTTTCCCGTCGTATTCAGAGATTTATTTAGCCCCCCCCCCCCTGAAACCACAATCCTCCCCCCCCCTGAGGAAATTATTTTATTCCCCCCCCCCCTCAGAGGGGGATCAGAGTAACACTAAGTTGCTTTAAAAGAAGAAATAAAGGAAATAAAATTGTATGTTGTATAATAATTATTTCGGTTTTCCACCGTCCGGTTTTTGACATCCCTACTTTTGGAATCCCGGGAAAATCGTGAATTATAGATGAAAGGGAAAATAATAAAAGTGTAAACATGAAGCGGCAATTATCGATGTTCAGCTTTGCCAAAAAAAATTCGAATAAATGAGAATGGAGCAAAATCAACATTTGAGTTTCCCGGGTTTACGGTACACAACACTGCACCTGATGGGAACTGCATGTTTTCGGCCATCGCCCATCAATTATCGTTCAATCCTGGCAACACTCGTGAATCAGGCTCAGCAACTGACATTAGACGATCATTGGTCAGTTATTTACAAGACCATCGGGAAATTCTTCTGGACAAAACTATTGAAGGTATGATTATAAATTTATGAAACTTTAGTTAATTCGTGGGCACCGCCTAACTAATCGTCCACGCCTTTCATGTGAGCGATAATAGGTCAGCACTACTGGACTTTGCCCTTGCATGGGTGAGGGTTTCGCCTAAAACCCTGCACGGCCTGACTGCCTAAAACGCGGCAATATGGCGAAAACTATTGGTTAGTCCTTAGGCCAGAAACTTACCCCTTCCACTTTTCCTAATATAGGTTGGTCACCTACTTATAGTGCCCTTCTTAATAAGAAGATATAAGAAATATTCATTTGCTGATTGACTTATCTAAATAGAATAATTAACGTTATTTCTTTTAGCAGCTTATACTGAGCACAATCATTTGAAATAGAGTATAAATATATGTTACTACCACTATTGTGTTTGAAGTGTTTACATTTGTTCAAACTAGCTATTGATAGAGCTTTGGCATGTGCGATTTGTGCCAGTTATATACCTCATATTCATACCCACGTCCACAACTCCATACGATTGTATTCCGGTCAATCATTGTCATACAGGCTGTTATTGGTGTACATTAAATTAAAAATGCTTCAGAAATTTCATTTTGACACTGGTATTTTGCTTCAGCTTCAGGGGGACATCGTCCAGACCCACTACCAGGGGTTTGCCCCTGGACCCCATTGGGGGACTACCGTCCCCCAGGCCCCCTTTTTGGGAATCCCCCCTGGGTTATGCCAACTCCCCCCCTGAACCGAATTCCTGGATAAAACCCTGGTCGTATTTACTGTAATATATATTTGATACATTTATACCTATACACTTATACATTTATATTTATACCTTCATGGAATCTGGGTCAGTGGAACCAGGACACGGACCTTACAAAACAACTCCAACCATTTTCATAAAAAGATTGACAGTTGATGAATTATATGTATATCGTTGGGAAAAAAAAGTTACTAGCTCGTTGGACACATTGGTAAAACTCTTGTTTGACCGTTATAATTTGTTTATAAAGAATAAAAAAAAATTCTATTTTGCTAGAGAACTAGAAAATATGTATCTTGAACGGTCTATACGTTTCAAATATATCTGCAGTTCCTATTTATTCAAGGGTAAAAATGTTCCTCTTTATAAATATAACTTTCAGTAGTTATTAGAATTAAAATAATTGCTATGTAACTTGTATAAACGAGCTATTATCTTTTTAAAAAAAAAATTTAAAATGTTTTCTATAGTTAAAATGCTTCGTGAAAGGATGACTTATGTTATAATGTTGTTATAATGTTGTAGATTATGTAGATATTATGTATTTTACATGATTGTACATTATAATTTAATTTTTTTTTATCTCTTAATTCCTTGGAGAAAACTAAGACATCAGGGACATTATGAAGAAATTCATCAAACACAGCCTTTAAAGGTTAAAGTTGATCAAACCTTTAGAGTAGGAAGCGAATACCTAGAAGTATTGAGAGAGTTAATTGAGTTAATAAAGATAGATAAGATAAGATAATTTGTGTTGATCCAACCAAATGGAAATTCAGTTTGACTACAATTGACAACCTCAGCGTAACTACTGTAACAATAACAGTATAGATGAAAAATTTGAGCAGCATTTACAAACGAAACACATACACACTCACACACGAAACACATACACACTCACAACCAGCGCTTTATGATTTTGACTTCTATGTATTGACGACAGTAGCAGTAAGAAATGGACACTCCACTCCATCCGTTGGAACCAAACTTATATATATGTATACAGAATTTATAATTCATAAATATTGACACGATAGCCTGTGGGGCCTGTGGGGCCTGTGGGGGCCTGTGGGGCCTGTGGGGCCTGTGGGGCCTGTGGCTAAATTCTGACTTTCGTGGTAAAATCAGTACGTATTCTTTTTTTTCCCAATAAAAAGAAAACAGAATACAACCCAAAATATTTATTCAGGAGCAGGAAACATTCTCAATGTACCGAATGTGTTCTATGTCGACATTTTTGCCTCTTATTTCAAACACTTTTGGTCGTGAAAATGACCAGATTTATTTCCCCTTTTTAGCTTTCGGAAACAAAACAAAACAAAAACTGCTACAAAAAAAAAAAAACAGTGATGGTGACATTTATATGGCAAATTAAAGCGGGAAAAATCATGAGAATCCTGGCCGGGGTATTTCAGGGGACATAATATGAAACATGAAACTGTAATTCCCAGCAGACGAGCCAGCTTTGATTTTAATCAGAGAGGCTTTTAAAGGAGTCTTTTAATCCTGTGTCCATCTGTGGTCAGTGATATGTAGTGTGTTTTTTTTTAGCGGGTAGGCCAGAGAAGGGATGTTTTATCTAGCAGACAATCTGGGTCATTGCAAAGGGAGGAATTTAAAAAGAGAGAGAGAAAGAGGGAGAGAATGACGAAGTGAGATAGAAAAGAATATGTGTGAAAGTGAGAGTGAGAGAAATAATGAGCGCTACAGATAGCTAGAGATAGACATTCAAACAGACAGAAGGACGGACAGACAGATAGACATAGGGACAGATAAATAGATCAATAGATAGATAGATAGATAGATAGATAGATAGATAGATAGATAGATAGATAGATAGATAGATGATAGATAGATAGATAGATAGATAGATAGATAGATAAATAGATAGATAGATAGATAGATACGTTATGATTCGGTTCGATACGGCTGGCCTAATTAACCAGTGATTAACCAGAACCTCTTTTAAGTCCATGCGCATTCAAATCAAAACAACCGCAAGTATTAAAGACAACCTCCTGGAACTGTATGACAGCTTCGTTGCTTAATGAGTGTGTTTTGGTCAGTACATTTAAATATGCTTACAGTGATGTCCTGTCCATCAATGTATGAAGGTAACTTAACCAGTCAAAACTACCCACAACAAAGATTTGATATTTAAATGTGTATGTTGATTCCTGGTAAAGATTTTCGCCCACCTCAACCAACATTTTGAATCAGATATTCCTGCCACCAAGCCTTTTAAATCTATTTATAAGTGTATCTATTTTCTCTAAGATTAAAAAATAAAACCATCACAGAACGTCCATAGAGATTGGGACTTCAAATATCATATCCTATTTCAACTTTATAAGCTATTTCAAATAAATTCCTAGAATATCAACAGACGAAAAAACTGACCCTAAGCATTAAAAACCTTTTAAAATTAAAACACCGGGTCTTTGAAATCGTATGCACTTCGCGCGCTTCCTCCCCCCCCCCCTCTTTGGCGGGATTAAGTCTCTCCCTGCAGACGGTAACCGTCTTCTAGATTTGCCCAGCAGAATTGACCTCTATCCAGGTATAGAAATCCCCCCGGCTTTCATTTCCTCTTAATCCATTCAGTATATCCGCCCTTTTACCTCGCTGGCTTTGGCGACCAAGGTGGCATATGAGGTTACCTGCGCTGGACCTGAGAGGATCTAGCATTATGTTCACAATAAAACATTGTGGAGTGAGATTTGGAAAATTCTGGAGGGTGTGAAGTACCCCCTTCCTCCTTTTGGTCCGACCCATTGATTAAAATCTGATTTAAGATAACTTTTATTTTTTGATGAGAGGATATTCTGATAATTAATGGGGGATATTCTGATAATGTAAAGTGCAGGGTAAGAGCATGTTTATGGTTTCCAGGTCGTCTAGCATGATCTTCGGTCTGCCTTAGCGATGATCAAGAGAAGGAACACTGCCCGTTTTTATTCCCTGCCGTCCTGCATGAGATGAGGGCGAAGGTGTAATCATCTTACTATCTGAAAGCAAAATATGAACCTTGCAAAACAACGGACACAAAGCTAGAGATTACAATTGAGGACACATGCGTTAAGATGATTATAACTTTTATGCATAGGTAAAAATGAAGATAGGATTCGCTAATAATTATACACTTATATCCGTCATGATCTAATTAGTTGTATCACTAGTATGTGTTTATATTTTGAATTCTGTTTAAAGAAGGGTTTTTATTAACACGGGACAATACATGGCAAGAGTTGTGGTTCTAAACGTAAGACGCTAACACCTGGCCATTTCTGACGAATAAAAATTCCGTGAATGCGTGTAAAAAAAGGGACAATACATAAAAATAGACATATCATTGTTTTTGTAACTTGATGAATACTTGTTTTGAGACGATTGGGAATTGCTATTGAAAGCAAAGGACAAGTGTTTCAAAAGATACATATAAACATACAATAATAATAATGGTGTTATAATTTGATTCGTTTTAATGTCCAGAAATTGAACAATTCTTAAACTACAGGAGTAAACGCTAATTAGTGGTACTAGTTATTTATGTGATATGTACACATATTTCTTTAATCAAAAATTGTCTAGCATGGTGATAGACAGCCTTTACAAAAATTACTCCGTAAGCCCTCGACAGCTCTAATACCTTTTTCGAAACGGAAACCCCAAACTCTTGCAGCACCACTGCTTGTTCGAACCCTTAGCCCAAGATTTTAGCAAGCATTCATACTTTTTTCGAACCCGAACCATCAAACTTCTGAAGCAAACATTTTTAGCAGCACTAAAATCTCTCCGAACCGGAAACAGATAACGAGCACGACATTGGCATCAGCATTAAAGCAAAATAAAGACGGCATCCATTAAATGTGACCAATTATTGAAAACATCATTTTCAGCGCATCATAATCTTTAACATAAAAAAAAAACAGACTTGACACACACAGCATCGTACACACACACACACACACATATAGCGTCACACAGACACACTTATTGACTAACAACAACAATAAAAATATTTTAAAGTTTGCTCCGGAGATTAAACTATGAAAATTATTTTCTGTGTCGTTAAGTTGAAAGGAATATTTCTTTTCTATTTATATTTAATCACCGACATTCTCATACCCCCTTCCCCCTTCCCCTTTCTCTCCTCGCTACCCCCCTCCCCCCTTCCCTCAATCTTTTCCGTTTTCCATTTAGAGCTCAAAGAAAACGTTTTGGCTGGTTAAATCTGGATTTCTTTCCCGCCAGAATCTTTCGCCCCGGGGTTAAGTTCTTCTGCTGCCTCTCTTCTTTCTGAAGGCAAAAGTCATAGACATTAATGGATGATCCGTTGATGACTCCTGGGAGTTTATAAAATATTTAAAACTATCACA
The DNA here is from genome assembly GCA_036873155.1 of Biomphalaria sudanica. Classification (NCBI taxonomy): domain Eukaryota; kingdom Metazoa; phylum Mollusca; class Gastropoda; family Planorbidae; genus Biomphalaria; species Biomphalaria sudanica. The sequence goes on along the minus strand of JAZGLO010005920.1, from coordinate 12,846 downwards.
TTTCCAAAGAAGAAAAAAATCTCAGATTGAACATTAGCTAATTATGATTTTATGTCGGCCTCCCTTGAGAGACATTCAGCTTTAAATAGGGTACAATTATATCCGATCTTTTTATAACCTTATCTTTTAAGCCAGTCTTAGCATTTTCAGGTCAAATCGCAAGAGCTTTGAAGACAATGTTGAATGAAAGACATTGTCAAATTAATATTGCATATAATTTTATGTTTCTTAGACTTATATCCTCCCGTACCTTTCGGCGCATTTGGCGTCTAGCTGGCTACATAAAGATATGTGACTGGAAATGTCTGAAGCCTGTTCCAACATGAAGCCCACTGTTCTGAAGTCCTCCATGAAAGCATGGCGCCAAGGTATACAAGGATAAGATAAGATAAGAGATACATAGCGTGTATTCTATTGACCTTTCGAGGTCTTGAGACAGTTGAAGTCACCTATTTGAGGCCCGAAGAAAAGGCGCAGAAGGCATTAAAAAACAGTTTTAATAGACCCTAGGCGGACAACGGCTTTGTCTGCATTAGGTTTGGGAAAATATGCAGGTCGCAACTTGGTTTGAGTAATGAAAGGCACAGCACTTATCTTTATTCTTCGGAATCATAGAAAGTGTCATTACATCGTTGAGCATTTTTAGCCACGAATATCAAAATGTTGTAGTAGATTCACAATACCGCAGCGAGCTATCTGTGAAAATGTTTAAGAATTGAGCCGATTGATAGAAACAAAAGTAGAGGGACCTACCCCCCAGACTTGTTTTAACTTAGTTCAGAACAAATGCCACTGATAAAATCGCTTGAAATTTGACTAGAAAGTTTTCAGACGTCGCTTATAACCTAGCAGGATGGCAGATGTTTTGAAATCTGCACCATCAAGACGACCGTCTAGAGCAGCAACCAAGCAGCCAGAGGGTTTGTATTCAAATCTGTTCTATTTTGTTCATCGCTATCTTCCCACACACAAAAAAATCTTCAAGTAATCGTAAATTATAACAAATCTTCCTTAAAATCACAGACCCGAGCTACCTTTTGGGTGAAGAAAATAAAGATCGACACCCCCTCCCGCCCACACACACACCCCGAAAAACAAGCCATTCTCTTCTGTTCCCACCTGGCCCCCCTTTTCATAACCATGCATTAAAACATCCTCACTCGTTCACGTCTTGTAAATTTACGACTCAATTGTAGGAAACACCTAGTATTACAGTGGGATGAAAAGCTTGCGCCTTATCTTTGGGGATCTGGGAGTTTCCATGTCTTGTTAGTATCAGCTTGGCGTGGAGACATGCATGGCCAATGAATGACAAAGGAGTTTGAGATTATTTCCTTTCTAGCTCGCTAATAACGGGGATTGACGTTCGACGGTTCACGGAAACACACGGAAGCCCACGGAAGTTTCACAAAAGGGGACGAAACGAAACACAGCAATGAGCCTTGAAAGGTAATAAAACTGGAGGAAAAAGTATACAGATTTCTACGATGGGCAGAAATATTGTTTGATCCAGTATTGTCCAGTTTGAGAGTGGATGCCCTGGTAGCAGGTGCTATATTGTACAAAAACCAGAAATACCTCAACGTAAGGAAGGAGACAAATGCATTGCCTTGACATAAAAAATCGAACTGGTGCGCTCTTTGGTCGTAACCACACTGTTATATGCTTGCGAATCTTGGACGCTGACCTCACGGTGACCTGCTGTATACTGTCAAAAACGCAAACTAAATTTTTTTTTTCTCATATTACAAGATTCTCGGGTCTCGAAATGACATTTCTTCAGGGAACAGTACCAGGAAAAAGAACAAAAGGCAGACAGAGGAAGAGATGGGAAGACAACTCAAAGCTTTGTAAGGCCCTGCCATTGAAGAGGATTCTATCCAATTCAAAAGACAGAGGGGAATAGAGAAGGATGGTCAACAGATCTTGTGTGGTGCCCCAACGGTCCAAACAGACTAAGTGATAGGTGAATATGAAGGCAGGAGAAATAGCAGAGTTGGAGACTATGACATGCTATTCCCAGACCAATGCCACCACTCAAACTCTTAGTTATATACATGATTAGTAATAAGCAACAACTTTTACATTTATATATTTTCGTTGAAATAGCGCCTATCTTTTCATCCTCTTCAACCCCAATACGAAAGTCGTTGGGGTACTCACGTTGACTCTTTCACAACTTCAGGTCACTACTCTCGAATGCATCTACGAAGGAGTGAATTGTGCAATACTCGTTTTTAATCAAACTTCTATATCATCTAGGTTCTCTCTGCCACCGAAATAAGTGACTGACCCCCCCCCCCCCCATGTGGCGATCTCATGATTCATTACATTTATACCATCTACTATTTATTTAAGGCTGTAGATGAAGCCGAGAATAAGATATAACAAATATCAAAAAAATTAAATAGTGAGCGTAGAATAATTAGAATGCAACAAGTGTACGCTTATAACTCTGTATTCACAAACTATGTCACCTAATTTGAATACTTTTAATCTTCACGGCTATTATTAGCGATAAAATATATAGTTACGTTGCAAATTAGACAAAGAGGAATGAACGTGGGAGCGTATTTAAGGGTTGAGGCAACACGCCCACATGACGACTCGGTCCAGCTGTTGGTCTTGTAAGGATTACCTCCGACATTGATTTTAAAATATACTCAAGGGACACAAGTCATGTTTCGTTGTTGCTTCGGAGTGTTTATTGAACGACGGATTGACTGAATATGTAAAGAGAGAACCATAAATGAGGAAAACATTTTTGAAATGTATATTTATAAATTATTTAGGTTAAGCGTGTGCACAATTAAGATATCACTGTCTATAAGGCAGATGATGTAAAGGTCATCTGTTTCTGTGGCCTACGGTTAACGAAGTGTTATGTAGCCATCACAACGACCAACCGCCCTTACTTTTCCCCAACTAACGTCAGGCACCCATCAGAGGCGCCGGAAGATCCCAAAATAAAAAACCCAGTCTTCACCAGGATTTGAACCCCGGACCCTGGTTCGTAAGCCAAGTGCCTTACAGCTCAGCCACCGCGCCTCCTATGTTAAGAATGTACATATGATTAAATTACACAAGACCACATCATGAACGGTCATCACATTCTTAATTTCAAATAGTGACGCGTTAATTTCAACTAACAAGACATCTCATCGAGTCCTAACGGAAATGAGGATTGCAGTATTTTCCCGTGGCTACGCATCCCCAGCTGCGGCCTACATATTTTGCCACACCCAGCGCAGGCATAACCATTGGAAGATATTCATTTGTTTAGAAATCAACATTACCATTCTCCATGTGAGATTTATTTAGAAGTTTATCCAGAAGAATTGAAGAATTTAATTGTAAATAAAATAAATGAGAAATGGACGAGCTCTCATCCAAATCACAAGAAAGATGGCTTACTATAAGCTATCCCGACAAGACCAACGTCTGATCTTTCGACTCAGGACCGGACACGACAGAATACGACAACACGTGTACCGGAAACTCAAAATTGGAACCAGTGAAATCTGCCCATGTGGAGTATCACCAGAGAATGCCGACCACGTCCTCCAAAACTGCTCTCTTTACCAAGAGGCCCGAATAAGACGTTGGCCCCAAATCACCCCAATAGAAAGAAAACTATATGGAGAGCTCCCTGATTTGGAAACCACTGCGCAGTTCATCTGATGTATTGGTCTAGTCATCTGAACACTCCAACATAACAATGAGAATGAAGAAGAAGAAGAAGGAAACCACTGCGCAGTTCATCTGATGTATTGGTCTAGTCATCTGAACACTCCAACATAACAATGAGAATGAAGAAGAAGAAGAAGGAAACCACTGCGCAGTTCATCTCATGTATTGGTCTAGTCATCTGAACACTCCAACATAACAATGAGAATGAAGAAGAAGAAGAAGGAAACCACTGCGCAGTTCATCTCATGTATTGGTCTAGTCATCTGAACACTCCAACATAACAATGAGAATGAAGAAGAAGAAGAAGGAAACCACTGTCCAGTTCATCTCATGTATTGGTCTAGTCATCTGAACACTCCAACATAGCAATGAGAACGAAGAAGAAGAAGAAGAAGTGTACGTTCAATAGAGATTTAAATAAAAAAAAAAAAAGTTTTTTGTGTGTTTTACATAAAAACAATATTTTGTTTAAATTATATTTTTAGTAATGTTATATATTTTTTAAGTATTCGAAAAGCATTTAAAAAAACAAGTTTTTAAAAAGTTTGGCTTAACTTTCTTGCGTCTCGCACCCCATCACTACTCATTCAGTGTATTGATAGAGATATGCGAGCCGCACTTTGGTCAACACTCTAGTATCGCTGCATGATCAATATACATTATTTCTGATATATTTTAAATAAAAATTTGAAACAAACAAAAAATATAAAATAAAAAACTCAAGGCCGAGAGTCGCTGTGAAGGTGAGTATAATGTGAAGATGACTATGTGACTTTATGTTCACGTGTGAGTCATGACCTTTGTGACATTCTGACCTAGGCTCTTCCCTGGTGTGATCACAGACTAATGTGTGAGTAATTGAGTATAAGGGGACTAAGTGATCAAGAGAGCGCACGTAATTTGTTGAGCAATTTGATATGAAAGGATAGGAACTACAGTCGGGGAGTTAGCGCTTAAATTCAGGGGATGAGTTTCCGTATGGGTTCAACGTGCAACGCATAAAGATGCTTAAGATTATATGTAACTTTATACAAGGTTGTAAGTTGATACAGTGCTGTAAGTTGATAAATTGCTGTAAGCGGATACAATTTTATAAGTTGATACAAGGTTGTGAGTTGAGACGGGGTCTTAAATTGTTACTAGGTAGTAAGTTGATACAGTGCTGTAAGTTGATTCAAGGTTGTGAGGTGATAACAGTGTTGTAATTTGATCGTGTTTTAAGTTGATACAAATTCATTAAATTGATACAGCGTTGTAAGTTGGTACAATGTTGTTATTTGACACAGGGTTGTAAAGCTGATACAGCGACGGTCGACCGTGTATCTCCTGACTACTTTCTCGTGTGCAAATGAGTAGTTGATGTTCACCATGACATCACATTGCACATTGCTGCTTCATAGTCACTCAGATTTTTTTAAACACCGCTCCCCCACCCCCGACACACTTGTATTAATATACTGGTCCCACCCAGGTATGCCTTTACTGCCAACTGTAGCATTTTATAGCAATATTTGGATTAGGACACCAAATGCAGACAGTTGAAGCCTGTTTTATTTTTTATAATTTATTTTTAAAATTGTAATTTAAATTATCAATTGGAAACCATTTTCTTTAATTTCCTTTCAGACCAAGTTTATCTTAAACTTGGATACGACTTAATTCTTACAGAACGGAAGTCGAAATGTGAAAACATATTGGATTAAGCCAAAGACAACTTGATGTTCGTCTGACTACAGGTGAGAACCAGAGACGGATTGTCTCCGACGTCAGAAGTGACAGACACATTAAGACAGGTGTCGCTAATTAGCCTAGCAGACGTAGACTACATACAGAAAATGGCGCAATGAAGACAGAAGAAAAAAAAAAGAAGAAAAAAAAAGATGATTTCGTGAACAGAAAGTTAACAATTAAAAAATTAGGATGAGAAAAAAGGGGAGAGCAGGAACATATCATTATTTCATTAGTGAGTAGCTTTCATCCTCGTTTCCCGCCTTTTTTTTTTTTTTCGCGCGCCTCCGAGCCTCGCGCTTGCCTCGTGCTCCGTCTGGACACTCGGGGGGAAAAAAAATCGACCAGTGTAAAGACTGATGAGAGGCAACAAGAAGGGGAGAGAAGTTTCATTGGATTAAGTTTCTCTGATGATAATTGGCAGTGCTCGTCTTTTTTTTTTTTTCTTGTTTTTAATCACCTTTAATATTGTGTGTACACATAAGGAATTGCTTAATTTAGAAACGACAGGAGAGAAAAGGACACAATGTTATAGGAAATGTTCATACTTAAGTTAATCAGAGTAATCTTTTCTTTGTTTACATTTTGCATTTTTTGAGATCCAGTTTAAATGCTTTAAGAATTAACTACAGAGAGAGCGAAAATACAAAGATCAAGCGAAATGGATAAATGTGTAGGCGATGTAATGGAACGTAAAGAAAAACGTGAGAAAATGAAACAAAACAAGAGGTAAAATTATCTATGAAGATAAACTAGCCTTGGGGATTTTTCTAGCTAAGAAGATAAACCTAGACAACGAGATAAACCTAGACAAGGAGAAATTAGATTGTAATACAAAGCGTATATTACATTGACTATGCTTAAGTATGCGAAGCAAAGCCTGTTTGAATAATGAACCCCAAATGGCTGGACCGAAAACGGCAGATAGTGGTAGGCTTAAAAATTTCAATAGCTAATGACAGACAATGTCATGTGCTTCATGTCTTTTAAATGTCACAATTAACGAACCATATATGACATCGTGACAACTATAAAAAAAAAGCCTCCGTTAAAACCATCACCGCAGCCACAAGCATCAAAGGGAAAAGGTAATTATGTCTTTGTCTTTTCTCTTTCCCCTCTCTCTATCGCCTCCTTTCAATCTCCTCCCCTTTACCTATCTCCTCTCCTCGATCGCTCTTTCTTCTCTCTCTCTTTATATGTCTATTTACCAAGTGATAAACGCTTGACGACCGAACGGGTTCAAATTCTTGCGAAAATTCTTTTTTGTAATTTCTATAGTACCTATTAGTTTGGAAAAGCAAAGGCGGTTGGTCATTGTGCTGGCGACACGACTTCCTCGCTAATCCGTAAGCCATGGAAACAGATGACCTGAACATCATCTGTCCCATAGATCACAAGGCCTGAAAAGGGAGTGGCAGCGGGCAGGGTATGAACCCGGGACCATCGACAAGTCCGAACGACAGTCCAGCGCGCATACCGCTCGACCAAGGAAGCCATCCTATGCTGAAACATAATGATGACAGCGACACGCGGGTATAGCCGCTTCAAACGCATCCTGTTGATGGTCAGTCAACACGTCCTCTCTGCACGGACAGTATTCAACAAACACATTTACGTTGTTCATTTCACTAGGAGCCTGGTTCTATCTCTCATCATCAGTGCATCTCAAACTTCTGTGGACATCTATCTCTCATCATCAGTGCATCTCAAACTTCCGTGGACATCTATCTCTTCATCTTACAGGACAGTATTACACAAACACTTTCATTTCACTAGGAGCCTGGTTCTATCTCTCATCATCAGTGCATCTCAAACTTCTGTGGACATCTAACTCTCATCATCAGTGCATCTCAAACTTCTGTGGACATCTATCTCTCCATCTTACAGGACAGTATTAAACAAACACGTTCATTTCACTAGGAGCCTGGTTCTATCTCTCATCATCAGTGCATCTCAAACTTCTGTGGACATCTATCTCTCCATCTTACAGGACAGTATTAAACAAACACGTTCATTTCACTAGGAGCCTGGTTCTATCTCTCATCATCAGTGCATCTCAAACTTCTGTGGACATCTATCTCTCCATCTTACAGGACAGTTTTAAACAAACACGTTCATTTCACTAGGAGCCTGGTTCTATCTCTCATCATCAGTGCATCTCAAACTTCTGTGGACATCTATCTCTCCATCTTACAGGACATTCTTTCGCAGTACGATGAGTTCCTAATGTATTGAAAGTCTCATTTAGAGGTTCTCAAACGAGATCTGTACAGTATTATAAAAAAAGCATAAAGACTAGAAACAGTTCTGGCGTAAGAGCTCCGGTCCGCTAAGAGAAATAGTTTTCGGAGGACATTGGATTTTACTGGGAAGGACAACCACTCAATAGTTTTTGGACTTCATCAGACGAATTGGGGCTCTGTTCTTTTCAAACTTAGACTGTAAAATAAGGCCTAACTGTTTTGGACTTTTCAAGGCATGTAGTTCGATAGTCTTAACCAGAGTTTTTTCCAATTGCCGTAGTTTAGGCTGAACACTGCCCAAGATAAGTTGTATCAGAAAGTCATATTCATTTTATTTTTTAATGACAAAGGCATGCCTCTGTTGACGCTAATTTGTTCCACTAAGGCTGGTCAGTGAAAATATATTGTAATCCACTCTAGTACAATTGAATTTAGTTTTAACTATGCTATTCGTTTTTTTCCCCAGTAAATACAAAAGTGTACATGGCCAAATACAAAAGACATTCAAGTTTCATGGTCTCACGACATTTATTTATTTTTATTCAGTAGAAGAGATTACATTGACAACTACACATAAGACAAAACCGCTTGTTCCCGGTTTACATATCAATTAACGTTAACTAGATTGTCCATTGTCCTCTGCTCTAATTAATTATTACGCTGAGAATTACAACGTATCGTCTTTTTCAGTAAAAAGCAAAGAACTTGAATAATCTTGTTGAAAAATCAAATGAAATAAAACTATAAATAGGTAGATATCTTTATGAATAAAAAAGTGTATAATGCATACGTGTTGTTTTTTTAATACAAAGCAAATCAAGAATCATTTTTATTTTGTATCGTAGATTTTCATACATGGCGGAAAAAACTTAAATTAGCAAACTTTTTGGTGTATCTGGTGTACAAACTTAAAGAAATGTTGATTAACAATTTTTTTAAAAAAGTTATATGAAAATCGTGGAATTTTTTTTTTTGTTAGTACTGCCAAGTGCAATCTTTGAAGCTCTTCCGTTTCTAAGTTTCATTTAGCGGGCAATTTTGAAGGTCAATTCAGCGTCCTTGACATTGTTTCGTTTATTGTGAAACTCTCCATTAGCATAGCTAGACAGTAAACATTTGGAACACGTTCGTATTATTTCATGAGGCTCTAGGACAGAAAATAACAGTAGGAAATTCACATGAAGACAGTGAGGAAGAAAGTGAGGAAGAAAGAGGAAGACAGTGAGGAAGAATGTGAGGAAGAAAGAGGAAGACAGTGAGGAAGAAAGTGAGGAAGAAAGAGGAAGAAAGTGAGGAAGAAAGTGAGGAAGAAAGTGAGGAAGAAAGAGGAAGACATTGAGGAAGAATGTGAGGAAGAAAGAGGAAGACAGTGAGGAAGAAAGTGAGGAAGAAAGAGGAAGAAAGTGAGGAAGACAGTGAGGAAGAAAGTGAGGAAGACAGTGAGGAAGAAAGAGGAAGACAGTGAGGAAGAAAGTGAGGAAGAAAGAGGAAGACAGTGAGGAAGAAAGTGAGGAAGAAAGTGAGGAAGAAACTGAGGAAGAAAGTGAGGAAGAAAGTGAGGAAGAAAGTGAGGAAGACAGTGGAAGACAATGAGGAAGACAGTGAGGAAGAAAGAGGAAGACATTAAGAAAGACAGTGAAGAAGACAGAAGAAGACAGTGAGATTTGCCAATCGCGATGTTCAATCCTAAACTTTTGAAGAGCAAGATCCCCATAGTTTCCAAGCGAGACTCGATGTATTCTATATCCTAATAATTTTAGATACCCTGATTTTTTTTAAAGAAGGGTCAAGGTTCCATAACAAGGCATGAGAAGAAGAGATGATTAAGTTTTAATTAATTCAACATGGAATACTGAACAGCGGTCTATCTGAGCGAATGGCGCCCTTTTTCACTCTTCCCTTCATGCAATCCGATTCTTCAATACCACAAATAGCTGGTATGACGTATTCACAACACACACCGGCACATACTCACAGGCACACTCATACACACAGGCACACACATACACGACCGAAACAAACGTTCGTGCGCGCATGCGCGGCAGCATAGAGAAGCAAGCATTTACAAAAAAAAAAACTTGCTTCCGACAAAAGCCGCATAACTACATTAGAGTAATTTAAAATTCATCAAACAATGATCCTCTTTTATGCACGAAACAAAACACATACAAAATGACATGAACATTTGCCTGGCCTCAACGATACCCGTAGCTTTATTTCTTTCATTTTTTTTTTGTTTTTAAATTTCCAACAGAAGAGTCCCAAAGATGATCCATTCTATGCCGACTCTAAATATTTATAACCTCATAAATTAGAGACAATGCGAAAACCGAATCAAGAAATCAACACACAGAAATTTGATTTCCACGGAAAGCATTTGAGTTCTTTTCAGCTCATTCATACCATTCATAACGCAATTATGAATCTAACGTTCTATCGTACAGGGAGAGAAAAGAAAGTCAGATAATATAATAGAATAATAAGATAATATGTATGGTTAGGACGGGAAGCATAGAGACCATGGGGTAGGGGGGAAGAGGAGGGTGGCCATTCCCTAGTAAAAGACGTACATTGTCTGGTGATCAATTATTAAATGTCCAATTAAACGTGCTTATAGTCATAATTCCAAAACCAAGAAAAAAACATGCTTGACAATATGCTTATTTAAGTAGCTCATGCAAATACACGTACAGTACGTGTCACAAACACATACACACACATGCCAGCACATAGATAGAACACACACAAGCTTTCACACAACCTCACAAACATTACACACACACGCACTTTGTTTAAATCCGTTGGATTTAAAAGCTTGTTAAAGTATTCCAATGGCGCCATTCTCTGTAAATAACGCTTTTTATTTTCTTTGTTAAATTAGAATATTTTTGTTATAATTATTCCCTTTGTTGACTACTACAAGTCATTTTCATAAAGGAAAAGAAAAGAAGAAAAATTTAATTAATATGTTTTTATGTAATTATCTTCTTAACGCAAACCGAAAAATAAATTCGCCTAAGTCTTTTCTGTATTACATATTTAAATTGCGAAAAAAAAATTCTTCTGTATCGAGGATTCTCAACCGTTGGGAATTTCCTTTAGAGAAGAGCTTTTGTATCACAGAATCCTCTCTTCCTTAGACATACACACTGTCACACACACATACACTGTCACACACACAGTGACACACACTTTGACACACACACACAAATAAAGCCAATCTCAAAATTTGTTGACTGCGATTACAAAAATTTCTTTGGTAGAGTACCACTATCGATCCGCACAGTAATCCAAAGATGTAAGAAGACAGGTTGAGAATCCCTGAGCGATAAGGAACAAGAGAAAAAGAAAAAAAAATCGCACTTAATGTCTAGAAATAATCATCGTCAATATTGTATAGGTTGATTTCTTTGCCATTATTTGTTCCGTAGTTTAGAGCAGAATTAAATTCATGTTTGTTTCTTTTTACGAGGAATATAATATAACAATTATTATTATAGCTTTTATATAGCGCTACTTTCATGCTTATAGCATGCTTAGAGCGCTTTGGTCCAATCTCATTTGTGGGAGGGGGTATCTAGGAGTTGGTTTTCCGTGCTGCCTTAAGGCACTCAGTAAACACAACTCTGCCCGAGTCTATATATATAACTATATATATGGATAGACGGGACAAAACGAAAATTTAGCCTTAAAGATATTTTTATAATGTGTAGTCGTTTATGCAGTGTTTAAAAATTGTAACCGAAAACTGTTTCGACTATGTCAAAATGACTCACATGGGCTCACTAAAATTGACTCCATAAAAGATGGAGTCGTTAGATGTGTTTGACGTATCCGTTATAATTCCGAGATAAAAAAGAATACATTCGTAATAAGTTGATGATATTCTAGTATTTACATTAAATGTAGGGTGCTTAAATGAAAGAGTGGATTCCTCTGGCAATCGTTAATGTAACAATAAAATTAAGACTTCACATTATATCTACTTATATATAGCAAGAAGTTCCATCAAAGAACTTCTTTTATTATGATTCCTATTGGCAAGTCATCGGATCTATAACTAAAGCTATATCAATGATGTAAAACTAAAGCTTTATACTATATCTATAATAGTGGCTTTATTCAAGATATAACCACAGCTACAGGGTATCGTAGAAGACTTAAAGTATGACCCTCATACAGGATGGTGGCTATTGTTTCAGACATCAAGAATATTGAGAATAATGTTTGGTTTATTATCAAATGTAAAGCCGAATAGAAAGATAATGTTTATTTAAAAAAAAAAAGAACTGATGAAGTTCTTCAAAATATTTCTGGAATTCTGCATTAACAATTAAATTTCTAATACCATTTAAGTAAATCCAGTGGAACTCGCCTAAATGTACTCCCTATAACTTCCATTAGAGGCTCAATGGGCCTTCTATTCCGAAAACAGGGCCGTATACATTGGTTTTCTAATTCTCTTAAACCGGTTTCTTGTATGGCGATACATCATAGGAGCTGAGAAATTAATTGGGCTCTTCTGTGACAAAAAGATGTAATGGTGTTGTTGGCTCTCCGGACCTTCAAAAAAAATGTACATATTTGATCGAGAAATCTCCAGTGAATACACTCCCTTAGTTAACAAGTAAACATCCAAGGATATTCAGTTAATTAATTACTAAATAATTTATGAAGGGCTGGTAACTCTAGGGAGAAGTCATCTTTCGATGTATGTCATCTACACTAAAGATAGAGAGATGGGGCGGTCGGGAAAACCTAACGAGAAGAGAATATCTATCACTGTAGAGTTTCCAATATATATTTATTTATGTATATACCTGTGTATGAAAATATCAATTTGAACTAAAATATAGATGGTGGTGGATAGAGTGGTGGATAGAGTGGTGGATAGAATGGTGGATTGAATAGTGAGTAGAATATGCAAAGCTCCATTATGGAACATTGACAGACAATAACATAATTATAAGATGTCATAGAATAAGAGAATGTCTCATTGTGTCAAGCAGATGGCAGACAAGAAAAATGATTTCACTGGCTGTAAAATAAAATGGTAAAAATAATCGAAAGTTCAAAGTCTTTGGCTAACGTGTACTAAAGACTTAACTAAAGATACGTGTTTGTGTTTTGCATGTGTGTGTGTATGTGTGTGTGCGTGTGTGCGTGTGTATGTGCGTGTGCA